>JARIHP010000103.1:0-145352 GCA_029282125.1 Mycena amicta | reverse complement strand
CCCTAACCCCTAACCCCTAACCCCTAACCCTAACCCCTAACCCCTAACCCTAACCCCTAACCCCTAACCCTAACCCTAACCCTAACCCTAACCCTAACCCCCCCTAACCCTAGATTAGCATTGTCACCAGATTGGTCACGCAGTTGCCTCGTAACTCAGTTGTTGAGTTAAGAGGGGATTTTGACCGTCGAATCTGGTACATTTCACTCACCTCCAAACAATGAATTTGGGTCAGAACCTGATCCGTGTCCGCTGAATCTTGCGTCAGTTCCTGATCCGTGTGACCTGAACATTGGCCGATTTCAAGGGTAGTTCAAATGACCAATTCGGGTCTGCTCGGATTGGAAACTGAGGTCAACCTGGGATTTTATACATCAAAGTGCCCGCTTAACTGAAAATGACTGGTATGAGACCCAAAAAAAAAAAAAACTTCCTGCTCTACAACACCTTGCATTCGCTCCTTACACATTTTATTTCCTTTTTGGGCACAAAAGTGATCCCATCACTCGGATAACATCAGGGATCAGGACCCACACCTCCCCCCATTAAGAATCACTCACTCCCAAGTCGGTAGCTGCAGCGGTTCCCCCAGCGTTTCCTATCTGGTCTGTCTGATGGGATTATTCCCCTTCTGGCCGTTTCACCCGTATCAGGACAGGCCGACCGCGGATCAGAAACCTGAAGAGACAGTCCTGATCCGTTTTTCGAGCCCGTCAAAACGCACTCCTCCGCTAAGCGTAGGATCAGAAACTGAGGGTTTTGATCAGACCAGACCTGATCCGGGCGGTAAGAAGGTTAGGCCTATATCTTCTTCTTCAGGCGCTAAGACAACTTTTAACTTGAAGCTTGAGTTAAAAGTTGAAACTCACTGGTATCCCTGGTCGACTCTGGTTGCCTTCTTGCTCGTTGTGCCGCCTCTTCATTGAAGTCCGGTGTAAGGGCATGGCGAAGAACTGGCGGAGTTTGAGGTTGGTGTGCAGGCTGTCGTTGATTTGGACCCTGTGACACAAGCCGGTTGAGCAAGATCTCGATGTCTATATGTCTGGTCAGCCAACTCATGAGTCGGAGTTGAGCACTTACTGGTCAAGGTCCCCTGCAGCTTCCCTAGCTCTTTCTTTGTGTCCGACTCAAACGACTTCTGGTCCCTTTGTAGGTTCGAGATTTCCCTCCTTTGAGAACCTAAAATAAACTTGTAAGCCAGAGGTTGAGTTACAAGTTAGATTGCGCACCCAATTCAGCCATGATAGGACTGAGATCTGCAGTGCCATGGACCGATGCTGGAGCGACTTCAACTGGCACATGCTTTTCGAAGTCAGTCACCAAAGCCTCTGAATATCGGAGTCCCAGGCCACCAGGCACTACTCCAATGATCTTCTGCCACCGAGTACTTGACCTGATGAAAGCCAAAATAGCGTACTCTGGCGCACCAAACAAGGCATCTGCAGTGAGACCATAGTTGTGATTTTCGGTCCTCTTCTCATGTCCGCTCTGCTTTGCATTGACATCTCCATCAATGCCAGCCAACTGTTCACCCATGAGCTGGCGTCGAAAGGGAATGTTGATTTGGCGCCAAGGTGCGACAGTCAACTTCCACAGCAACACAGGGAAGGTTTCTCGGTGCATGCACTTTGAGATGGACTCGGTGTTGAACTCCTCCCCAAGGTCGCTGAACAGCAGGTGGGTATAGGTGTACACAGCGTCCTCGTAGTCCGGCAGACACTGTGAAGCAAAAGCTCGGGCAAGAGGACGTGCAAGGGTATGAAGTTGGATGATGAGGTCCGAGACGAAAGCGCTGAGGCCATGGGGAATAAGGGAGTCGGTGCCAGTCATAGAAGTCGTTTTGGTATACTGCCGAATAAGGACCAGATGTTGGCCCAAAGCGGCGGTGTTGCGAAGTCGAAAGTGGGTGTTGCGAATCATCGCATTGCATAGCTCTGGTCCACGCGGTGGAGCACCACCACACATGTCTGTCAACACCATGAGGAGCTGCTCCAGGGCAGCCAGATCAAGTAGCCATTGACGACCTGCAGCTTTGTTGAGCAGCCCATCTCTAGTAAAGCGGGCGCAGAGAATGGGGTCGGCGAAGATGGCATCCACCAGGTCATTTTCATGGGAGGATAAAGGGTTGCGGATGTCATCGATGAAGCAGTGGCCAGGAGTAGCATCTTGAAGGTTATCTGAAAGGTTCCCATAAGGAACATACAGACCGGTGCCCATCAGGATTTTGTCCTCCCACATGTCCTTCAGCTTGAGCTCCATGCGGCGGAAAATTTCAGTCAATTGACTGATGCTGATGGAGTCCCCCTTGTACTGCAACTTGGTCCAGTTGACTTCATCCTCCCAATGGATGGCCGGCAGATTAGGAGTGTTGAGCGCAATTGCAGCAGCAAAGTGCCCATGGCTCCGAAGTGTAGCAAAGGTGGTATACACCTTCTCAATACACCAGTGCTTCACAGTTTCAACACTGATTGTTGTGTCTGCTGACTCCTTCCTGGCCACCATTTGATGCACTTCATTGAGACATGCCATGCGAATAGCCCAGCCGAGTTGTGTAATTGGTCCAGAGCTCTGTTTTGCGGTTTGGAACTCGCCTGTCTTGTTCAGGGCTTGAACCATGAGAAAGACCATGGTTGGATCGGGCATTGGACATTCCTCAGTCTCCTTCCACTCTGTCATCCATAGGGCTGCAAAGACGGGGTGGAGACCATCTTGTCGGATGCGAGCGAGGGCCTGAACCAGAGCAGGAGACTTCGGAATGGAGAAGAGGTTGGTTGGACGAAGCAAAACATGGAGGAGGGACACCACAAGCCGCATATATTGATTTGTGGTAGAGGAGCCATTCTGGAACTCCTCCAGTGGAGTGCGATTTATGCCTCTAAAACAACTTTTAAGGAGAGCTTTGAGTTACAAGTTGAAATGACACACTTTTCATCCGGCACAGGGCTGTTGAGTATCATGCGAACCAGTGGCGGAGTATTTGGGATGAGGTTGATAACGTCTGCAAAGTAGACCTTCGCATCGCTGATGAGCCATCCGAATGGGCCCTTCGCTTCAGGATACTCTAGGAATTTTGCGATATCCGCAGCCTTTGCCTGCAGTCCAGACTCATGCCAGTGGGTTTTTCGAAGCCAAGGCGTCACCTGTGGCACACTTGGCGCATTGGCAAGGACTGCCCCCTTCCAGTCAAAAGTCCGCAAGTCGTCGATGAACAGTGGAGCCTCGGGGCCTGGAGTGGCCGGTCCCTCCGAGCCTGGGGTCTCTGGGGCAGGAGCTTGTTGAGGGACAACATGGAAAAACGCTCGGGCACTGCCAGCATTCGCTTGTTGACATGGAAGCCCCTTCAGTGCGTGGGCCTCCGGGCAATAGGTCCTGATGTGTTTCTTCACCCCCACTGCAGCCGACATATACCCACACCCCGAGCATTTATCCTTGTCCCACATGGTTTCCAGACCGGAGATGGCAGGAACAGGATCAACAGAGGCAGGAAATTCGCGGAGAGCTTTTGTGGCAAGGTTGTAGTGAATGGTTGCTGCAGCCATCTCATCGGTGAGAGCCTTTGAGATGCTGGCTTTGTGGTTGCGCGAGAGATGTTCTTTGGTACCTGCGAGCGGCAGAAGCCCACCGCAGCAGACAAAGGTGTTCACAGTGGTGTTGATGCGAATGCCTGGGACATCCAGCAAGGGGGTTGTGAGAAGGTCGAACTGTGCGTTGACCATCTGAACAGTGGTCTGAAGGACTTATTAGTTGTGAACAGGTCTAGTTGTCTGGACTCACAACATCGAAGGGTGCCATTGGATTGTGGTTGAGGTCAACGACTGTGGGTAGTATCAGTATGTGAACTTTTAACGCGGGTGTTGAGTTAAAAGTTGGAATGTGGATAGACGAACTTTTAACTCGGGTGTTGAGTTAAAAGGTGGTGAACTGCATACACATTTATCTTGCAACTCGGATTGTGAGTTGCAAGATCATATCATATACTGGACATGTGGATAGGCGAACTTTTAACTCGGGTGTTGAGTTAAAAGTTGGAATGTGGGAATGCAAACTTTTAACTCGGGTACTGAGTTAAAAGATGGTGAACTGCATACACATTCATCTTGCAACTCGGATTGTGAGTTACAAGATCATATCACATGATGCAATGCAGCGGTAGAAGGAGACCAACAGCAAGAAGCAAGAAGCAAGATTGATGGCATCACTTACGTAAGCCGATAGATCAAAATGGGGATCAAAAAGCGGCCTTGCAACTGGCCTGCCCCCTTCCTTATATACCTGTGAGCTTATGTAATGTGACACAGTGACCGTTTCTTTTAACTCTCAGTTCAAGTTACAAGATGGCATTTGTTCAGGTCGAAATCCCTCAGCTCTGTATGGCTTCTACATTCGTCAATCAGCTTCTGCTTGGGTTCTGTGCACCTGGTTTGGGTTCTGGTGCGCACAGCTGGACTTGGTTTGGGTTCTGCTTGGGCTCTATGCACCCTGGTTTGGGCTCTGGTGCGCGCAGCTGTGCTTGGTTTGGGCTCTGCTTGGGTTCTGTGCATCTGGTTTGGGCTCTGGTGCGCAAACCTGCACTTGGTTTGGGTTCTGCTTGGGTTCTGGATACTTGGTTTGGGCTCTGGTGCACAAATCTGAGCTCGGTTTGGGTTCTGCTTGGGCTCTGCTTGGGTTCTGTGCATCTGGTTTGGGCTCTGGTGCGCAAACCTGCGCTTGGTTTGGGTTCTGCTTGGGTTCTGGACACTTGGTTTGGGCTCTGGTGCATAAATCTGAGCTCGGTTTGGGTTCTGCTTGGGCTCTGTGCACCCTGGTTTGGGCTCTGGTGCGCCCAGCTGGGCTTGGTTTGGGCTCTGTCTGGGCTCTGTGCGGCTGGTTTGGGCTCCGGCTGGGGTCCCGGCGCTCGGTTTGGGTTCTGACATGTCCCAGGACCCCAAACCGAGCTCTGGTTTGGGTTATTGGCAGCGGGTTTGGGCTATTAGTGGGGTCGCACCAGCCATTTCAGAGTGCAGAACGCTGGTCCGGGCTCCTGCGACGGCAGTTCGGGTTCTTTCGTCACGGGACCACCGGATTCCTGATCACATCAAAAAACGCTTCCAGACGGTCCGCTTACCTAAGCAATCAGACGAGGTCGCCGACAGGCCCTTCCCTCGTCCGCAGCGCCGTCGCATCTGATGGGATCACGACGGGTCCGGCACCGTTGCGATCTCCTCGACGTCGCGGTCCCGACGGTGCCCCACCCGAGCGGTTCCGCCCGCTCCTCGCCTCCCGCGTCCGCTGCGCCATCAGGAGCGATCCCATCAGGTCGGGACCGACGCCATCGCGACGGCGCCGACGCTCCCTCCGCGACGGTCCCCGAACCAGCCCGAACCGCCGACGTCAGATACGCGCCTCTTGCTGCGCCAGCTGCACCGTCAGAAGTGATGGGATCAAAACGGGACCGCCGCCGTCGCGATCCCCTCGGCGAACGGAGCCCGGACCACCCCCAACCGTACCCAGACCGTCAAAACTGAGGGAGATCCAGGGGCACAGCCACGGTTTGGGTCCCCAAACCATGGATCAGATAGATAGCCCCGTTGGGGCCGATGAGGTTCCCGAGGATGGCGCGCGCGTGCGCGTGGTGTTTCCATTCGGCGGCCGTCGACGAGGAGGATGAAGACGATGGGTCGGGTAGTGCGGGTCCGGGGGGTTGTTGGGCGGAGGAAGGGAGAGCGTGTTGGTGAGGAAGAGGAAGAGGAGGAGTAGGAGCGTAATAGTCGTTGGGCGGCTGCGACGGAACGGGTTGGGCTTGTGCTTGAGGGTAATAGCTCCCCGACGTCGCTATCGGCGCAGACACACTCGGCGGGAGCGGGACCGTCGCCGTCTCGTTCGCAGCACCACCGATATTGCCCAAACTCGAAGATCCCGCGAGCCCAGCACCCTCCGTCGTGGTCGTCAGTGGCTTGAATTTGGCCGTCGCAGGCGAAATACGCATGGGGCGCGACAGACAGTATAGTCCGTGCATCTCGATGAGCGCGCGTTGCTGGTCCGCCTCGTCGGTGAATCTGTCGGTGCGTCTCAGCACTCGCGCGGAATCATAGCATGAAAACGACTCGACTCACCGAACGAATCCGTACCCGCGACTAACGCCCGTAACGGGGTCCAGCATGATCTTGGCGCTCTTGCAGCTCGTGAACGGGCGGATGAATTTGGGCGCGCGGTCGTTACGCAGACCGAGAACGGGGTTGCGGAAGACGGCGACGAGGTTGCTGTTGCTCGTCTCGGGTGCGAGGTCGCCGACAAAGATGCTGTATTCCTTGGGGTACGGCGAGGGTTGGGTCGGTGCGGAATGTTGTGGCTGCGGCGTATGGCCCGAGTACCCGTATCCGTTGCTGTGACCCGAGGCAGCGCTGACGGGCGAGAGTGGAGAGGCAGGCGAAACGACGTTGGGATGATAGGACGACGTCGTCGAGGGTGGTGACGAGCTGGGAGGACTCGGAGTCGGTGCAACGGCCAGTCCAGCTGGAGCCCAGCCCATGACGAAGCTTCGGGACGAGTTGGGCATGGTCATCATGGAGGTCGTGGAGGTGGTGGAAGACGAGTGACCGGTGATGGAGGGGATGGTAGAGGCGCCCGAGTTAATCTGGGAGAGGTAGTTAGTAACGAGCGAGGATGAGCGTAGACGAGAATCGCGCGCGGGCCAGCCATGTGGAGGACAATGCGCGTAGAAAATAGCGTCCATTGTTCGCCCGGAATGGAATAAGGGTAGTAAAAGACAAGAGAAAGTGGGTGTATGCGCGAAATGGGTGGATATATGCGTGGCGAGAAGGAAAAAAAGCGCGGCGAGACGATAGGAAGACGAATACACACCTGTGCCAAAGCCGCCGCAGCCGCCGCAGGGCTCGAGAACGTCAAGACCGCATAACCCGCGTTATTCGCCGTCGTCCCACTAGCAGCCGCTCCATCGAGAGGCGGGACTCGTACACGGGCATCCCAGCCCAGCAAACTGCAAACTTGACGAGCGTATTCCTGGTCCATCCATGGCTCGAGCGAGGTCCAAAGCAGTGACGCTTGCTGTTGCTGGGGTTGTACTGGTTGCTGGGGTTGGGCAGCTAGGATCGGCGAGGACGAGGATGTATGCGCGTGTGGATACGGTGGCGAGCTTTGAGCCTGGGTGGGTATGGAGAATGGGCGAGGAGTATCCCACTGAGTCGCCGGATGCTGGTAATAGGGGTGGGTAGGCGGCGCGTTGAATGCATAGGCGTAGTCGGCCATCGTGGTCGTGTCGGAAGGTGGATGTGGTGGGCGGAAGGAAGAAGGAAGTGTGACCGTCGCGTCGGTACAGCGCGTTCCGTACGACTATTCGGACCCTCACCTCCGTCTGAGAGGAGGGAATGCGAATGCCGGTGGTGGTGAGATGACGAGTTTGGCCACTATGGAAATGGGTGCGGTTTTGACGCTGTGGCAGTGGGTGCAAACGCGAAGACGCGGCAGAGGGGAGACGTGGCTACGTCGAGGACGAGCACGAGCACGAGCTGGGTGTAATGTTAGAGCAAGAAAAACGAATATGGAAGCAGACGGACCTTCGTCGACTCAGCCCAGCGGCATCCTCATCCATCTTTGCCCCACTCCGGAACCTCTCCTCTCCGCTGTCGTCCGTTCTCCGCCGGCGTCTCCTCTGCAGCTTTCTCCTGGGCAGCGGTTGCAAAGGTGGGTCGGGGATTGCGTGGAATGGGAGACGCCGATGATGGAAGTCAAGAGCAAGAAGTTTTGATGCACGCATTTGGACTCAGGTAACCGCGGTCGAGTCAATGAAACTGCAACACTCGGAGAGAATTCCGTCCCAGAGCCATGCAGCCGAAGAAAACTACACGCCGCTTTAATTAGAGACAATTTTGTGAGTTATTTTGTCCGGTTCTTGAACGAAAGATGTATGGCTCATCGTGCGTAGTCGCGCAGAAGCTGCTGAGGCTACCAGTACTACCATCTGTCCACTTGACGACTCAAGAGATGCACTGCAATGCTATCGAATACAAACCAATTGGAGGTACACTGAATTACAGCGTCTACGGCTCGACTCGGTTTATCCTCCGAACGATTTGCTACGTAGAAGGATCGTCCAGTGCGCTTTGCCAAACGATCAGACTCGGAGATGGCCAGAAGCTCACCGGTGTGGTCGCTGGATTTTCAGGTTTGGCGACGCGCGCGGACATCGAGATTGCCTGCCAGTCTACCCTGCACAATCCGCATCTTAGTGGGTTGCCTCGCCCGGGTGGTCCTGAGAGAGCTGGTATCGGAACACCACGAGGATCAGCTCCACCTCTCGAGTCGGTACTCATACCTAGATCGGGTTGAATCCAAAGCTCCGGGGAAGTGTCGTTGAAGCATCTTCAGGTAACAGGACGCGCGATCGTCGAAGCCAGTGGTTCGTTCGAACGAAAATGCTAAAGCGTAAGGCGGGATGGTCTTCGAGAGCAAAGATGGCAGACGGACGGCGACATCCGCCACGCAACGGGTGCGGGCGATTGCAGAGAGAGGTCAATGAGAAGCGTGAGGATGATTGTGGTCGAAAGGAACGAACCTTCGATCCGGAAAACATCAACTGCGCACAAGCCACGGCGCTACTGGCGCTCCCGCTCCAAAGGCTAACCGATTTCGCGTACAATAGGTAGGGCGTACACTGCTATCATAAAGACATCAGCCGCCATTATTGTTCTTATCGATAATAAGAAAACCTCCATTGGTATACATGGGGCACGGAGAGAACTGTTCGTGAAGTCGCATTCTCCCTCCAGCGTCGCGGTGGTCTTGGATTGTAGAACCTACGGCGCGCGCTGAGTGAATGAGACAAATATCCGGACGCGACTGACCCAGGACGGCGGCGACTCCGCCGGGGAATCGATGAGAAGGACATCTGCGCGCGGATTTGTGGCGTGAGCAGGTTCGGATGACCGAGAGGATCACGGAGAGGGAGCAGAAAGGCCCTGTATCGAGTTAGTTACGACGAGTTAGCGGGATGTACGGTCAAACACACCTTGAATATCGGCCGCTCGACCCGCCGGTGGATGCCAGCGTTCTCCCTCACCCGCAGTTACCTGTCTTCGTGGCCACTGACTGCACTGGCAGATCGCTCTGGACGATCCACTCTGGAAGATCGCAGCGTCGAAATTAAGATGGCCGCTTGAAGGTGATATAGCCCGACAACGAGGAAGCCGAATGCGATCCATAGGATGAATGAGCACATCGCAAAGGGACGGATGGTGAGGAGAATGCGAAAGTGGCGGCAACGGTCGAAAATCGGCAACGAGTAGAATGCGGGCGTGCTTGAGGAGGCGGAACCACGCCAAAAGATCGAGACGAGGGTGCAGAGGAGTATATGGAGAGAATGGTGTGGGCAACGAAAAGAAACTCGAGAAAAAAAAGGACGGACGGACGGCCGTTGAATATGGCCCATCTCAGACGTTTGCGTCTTCTTCACGCGTCGAGTCCCTCGGCGCGAGAGAATGTGGTTCGCGAAGAACAGGAAGACTTGCTGCAAACGGTCAGTTGACGAAAACGGCGAGAGAGGTGGACATTGAATATGGTGCACCTGAAGCCATGGAGACCGTCGTTGACCGCCCACTCCATTGCTCCTCCATACACCTTGCAAGTCGTCTGCCCACAACCCGCGCTTCCGCGACATCAGCTTCGCGGAAAACTGCCCGGCGTCCGAAGAGGGACGGTTGATTGTGCGGTCCGAGGATGGGGCGTCGTCGAGCGGCGCGAGACCGTTTGCGAGACGGAGGGAGGAGCTATTTGGCTTGCGAGCCCACATAAACGCGTGACTGGGTACGATAAGCTGGGCGGGAGTTGTCTTAGAGGGAGACGCACGAGTCCGAGCAAAACATGGATGAAGAGTCATTGAGGCTAACGATGCCGACAGAGCGCCGGAGGACAACTAATATGTGCTTCGATGAGTCGCCGGCTCTAGATACGAGCATCAAATTCGGAGAGCGACGAAGATAATGGAAAGCACCATTGGGTCGTCCTGCACCACGGCAGTGACATGCACTCAAGCTCGCTGTATTGGCGCATAGCTTCCGCAGTCGCCGCGCAGAGCTATTCGTTCTTTCCCCACGAGAGTCAGGTAACTTCTATCTGCGTAACGGCGACACACCTCGAGCTCCTCGATCTTCCGCTGGAGCTCCGCGTTATCCTGCTTCGAGGGACCCCGCCGTTCGTCCGCCTGTGTGGCTACTCATCAGGAACTTGACATCCTGCTCGGTGATTAGCAGCGTTCGCAAGAGGGATATGATGTTCTAGACCCAGGTTGCCGCAGGTATATCTCGCTCAGTCGAGAGACTCACCTCGCGCGTCGGATCGCGTTATATTCGGTATTCCCCTGGACAGCACCGTGGCATGCTGTAATTAAAAAAAGATTTAACGGCGAACGAAGAAAAAAAAGAACGCGACACACCGTATTGTGTTCATCACCGGTTGTTGTAGCGCCATCCCGGACCTGTAAGACACTCACACTGCCGCGGTTCTAGAGCTTTGTTTTCCTCCTCCAACGGGGAAAGCTCCAGGCGTACCCGTTCTAGCGCCTGGAATGATGTGGAATCGCTTGAGAATCTCGCTAGCCGGTGGGTCAAATGGACCTCTTCGACTGGCGATTTCGCGGCGAGCGTCAGGAGCTGAAAGAGAGACGTGGAGGAAGGTTGAAACGCACCTCCTTCAACAACTGCACGCTACATTCATGCGGGGAATTCGCAAGACGAATGACAGGATCCTGTCGTTCAGTCGGCGAAACGAACACCGTATGAAATTCTAAGACACACACTTGTCGGAGCAGCGCTCGCTTGACAAAGACGGCCTTATATCCGTGTCGCGACGTCTCGGTGCCCTGCGGGTAGAAGAGGACCGGGTGCGAGGATGCAAAAAGGAGCACTCACCGAAGCAATCCGCTTACAGGAGCGCCTCTTGTCGACCAGAAGCGAGAAGCGTAATCTCCGGATGCCTAGAAAGTCCGTCGCATGGCGCAGTACATCTTGTCGTAGCTTCCGTGCCGGGCGTACCCACCGCCGAACTTCCTGCGCCTCGGTTTTCTATCGAAACGGTCAGCCAGTCCGTAGGAATTCATCTCGGAGAAGATATACGGCGTACCTGTCGCGAGCGTCTGCCAGCATCCGCTTCCACGCGTTTCAAACGCGGTCGCAATCGTTGCCATTCCTATAGACGTTAGACCACGTCGTCGGACGCGCAGATAGGTCGACGCACGCAATGCCAGACCAGTTTGAGGTGTTTCTCCTCCCCCCGCAGAGGTGCGAGTCTTGTTTGGGTCGCGCCAAGTCAGGCGAGTTCGTCGTTGTTTGCCCAGAAAAAAATGAGTCATGACGCGTCAAGGCGATGGTAGGCACTACTAGTCTCATTGCGTCGAATGCTTGTTGGGTTTGTCCGAGCTCTAATCTAGTCGGCCGAGCGTCGATATGGCGGGGGAAGACAAGCCGCTGAGCACCGCCTCCGCGTCGCGTGCACGGTCATCAATGACTCATCATGATTCCGGCCCTCTGTGTTCTCGACCGTCACCGTCGACCGCCCACTCATCTACTCCGCCCGACCCGCAGCCCGACCCGCAGCCCGAGGCGCGACTTAAATGGACGTAGAATCTCGTATCCAACCCTCGCGCGCATCGCCTTCCGCCAAATCGATTCCCGCGTCTCTATTCTCCGCACTTGCTCCGCACCGCTGTCGACGTGCTCGAGCCGCTCATCGCCCAGCATGACATCCGACCCGGTCGCCCCGTACGTCGCAGTCTCTCCCTACTGCATAGGTTTTGAAGCTGCTTCAGGTTACTGTCGCCTCCGGTTTCCTCCGCACGTCGTCTTGCAGTCGCTGAAAGAGATCACGATGTCGCATGAAGGCGATGGGGTATACGCAGTCATGGTTCGTTGGCAGAAACCAGGGATGTTAGTCGCGGCTTCGGGTGGTAGCGCTGAGGGGGTTTGCGCCGGAACGTGAGTCTCACCACGCTCTTTCTCATCCCAATAGAACTGCAGGCCGGGGACAAACACGGCACAACCCAAGGCACCGAAGCGAGCTACGGCGACCGTTCTAACGTCAAGATTGCATCGCAAACGACCAGTTAACCCGAGGTGCTCGACGTCGACGCAGTACTCCATGTAGCGACGCCGATACTGAAACCTCAAGGTGCGCTAGTCCTCTTCGGCTGACGCTGACGCCAATTCTCGGCACAGAGAGCGCGGACGAGACGATCAAAGTCGCTTTACAAGCAGAGAACGCCAGTTAGACGAGTCCTCGATGCTAGTTTGACAGACAACGGTGCGTCCGCTGCGTTTCCTTGCTGCTAATTCACCCATTCTGTTGTAGATTGGATCTCGATTACGAAGGCGATAGCTGTTTGCAACAAGGGCCCGGTGGCCGTCCACGTGGTGTCCACGCAGCTCGCAGAGACAGTGCTCTGTGACTCAGCGGACAGGCGCTCATTCGTCTATGCCAGTTTAGTCGTCGTCTTCCGGTTACTTCGTCCCTTCTCTACCCAACTGAGTCCCCGTGCGGAATTCTACATCGTTCAGTCAGGGATACGGAGTAAGATGCGTGGGCGCTTATGAATAGACGCTGCCATTCTTCCTGCCAAATCAACAGCTTCCTGTCACACCAAGCTGTGCATGCTTCGTGTCTCCTTCCTTCCCTCATGCCCCCACTACACCAGTCGGCGACGTTGACGAGCATCCATAGCTGGTGGTCCGACCGCAATCCTCCCGGCGCCACTATCAATCTCCATGCAGCCGCGAAACCGCTGATGCGCGTTCTGTACGACCGTCAAGCGCGCAAGCTCATTCAAGCCAGCAAGTCGGCCGCTCTCTCGGCGGAGACGCTCGATGTGTATATGAGCTATCTCCGGTGCGTAACGATGGTTCATTGGTGATTAAAAAGTCCTCATGAAATATACAGGTTCCGCTATGTGGGGCAATCGACAAAGGTCGCGGTTCTGCAAGATCTGGAGGGGAGACTCTGTGGACTTCAACCCCAGTTCGAAAGCGACATACACCAGGTCACGGACTCGCTCTTCGATATCCACAGTGATATCGTGTACGACCTTCTCGCCTCTCCGAATAGACAAATTAAGCACGGGGTCTACAATTTACTCGGACGAATCTGCGTCCAGGAATACCAATTTCCCGCCACCTTCCATGCTCGGTGCGCGACGATACTCATTTCGACTCCCTTGTAAGCATATGTCGCCCAATTACTCTAATGCAATGGTGAACCATTGACTAGTGACGCGGACATCCGCTTTCAAGTTCCCCGTCTCAACGCACTTGCAGGCCTCTGCTATTCCACCTGCGGAGCTGAAGCAGTCGCAGATGCACTGGTCGCCTCGAGCGCACATGCACTGGCAGTGGCATCCCAGGTCGAGGAGGTTCTTTGGTTTACCGTGTCTCTCCTCATCCAGCACTGGACATCCCGAGATCTAGAGTTGGTGTCACCGCATTTCTTCAGCCAACGCACTGGCAGGCTCTTGGACATCGTTGAGTATGCCTTCAAGTTCCCCTCCACCGACGCCAGTGTTCTAATGTCTCCTAATCAGCCAACGCACTCTTTTAAATTGCGCTATAACAGCATTGCATCATACCCTGACCGGGGAACGCGCTTCCTCCATCGCCATCGACCATCTCGACCTCCTGCGCCACGCCCCCACTATCATGCGACGCGACTTGGTATCTCCGTCACGGGCTTCCCTGAGGCTACGCGGCGAATTCACCTATTGCCTCGGTATTCTTCTACTAGTAGAACTTCTAGTGAACCACTCGCACGACTTCAAACTGTTAGAAATGGGATCACATGCAAGCTGAACGGTCTAGACAGGTCTAGACGCGCAGCCCATGCACAGTCCGCAGCGACTGCTGCACAGCCCGCACAGTCCGCAGTAACTGTGCTGCACAGTCCGTAGTCGATTCCGTAGTATGCACAGCCTTTACCTTTAGTATAAAAGCAATGTAGAATGAGCAGTAGTTATACAGTCAATTATTACCCCTTCTCTCATTCTCATATTCGTTCGATCTGCGAGACCTGCTAACACAAACAGGCAGCGCCAATGATGGGGAGACCTCTTCCCGATCCCGCGTAGTCGATTGTAAATATTGGTCTCTAACTCAAGAAATGCAGCGGCTGGTATTTTTGTATCTAGCTGGAGCTGACGCTGAAGATGAAATCTTGTCAGGCGGACCAGGCTGCGAAATAGCACTGGCAACATGAAATCAACGGAAGACAACCGTCCGAGTCGAATCTTTAACGATGTGTCTGTCGAGTATACGCGTTATCACATCTCCACTCTGTCGTTGGACCATGGCGCCGACTGAACGTCCTAGCGCCTCCCCGTGAACGTACGTTGAACTTTTGAGGTCTTTGATCATGATTCAGTCATTATCGTGATTGCATGTACGACGTTCATACAAATCCGAGCCTCGCACTGGGGGACCGTGACTACTGTTTTTCCCAACCGAACGGGAATTGCCTACCGGATGATAATTTCACGCTGAGAATGAATGGCTTATCTTTTCGTAAGTGTATAGATTCCGTGCGTGTAGCCGACGGTCGCACTCCGCGGGTCCGCACAGGAAATCGCACGCATTGGTATTCTTCAATCCACTGGCACTTCGAGCTAGCTTCCTCTCCATCCGATCTAGCGCGGGGTTTGAATGCTGCCGTTCACGTTCACAACTCTATTTACTAGGCTCTCCCGCGAAGCCTGATAATTTATCCGACACCTAGAATGGTGTGCATCAGTGCCAGTGCAAAACTTGAATGCAAAAGCTCGGCAGGGCGCATGAAGGCCGGCACCGTGTACCTTCGACAGTTCGGAACCGACAAACGCGCAACAGCGATCGCGGCTCGGTAATCTGCGTTTTCGATGTCGGTGTCCCGGTTGATTGTTTACGCCTCGTGCTAAATTTGTGGAGAATCTCAGCGAGCGAACGACATATGTTAGATGAGATTACTTAGCTCGCCGGGAATCAAAGCAATACAGATGACGGCGGCGTGGAGCGGCGCCCACCGGATTCTCATCGTCCTGCGCCACGGGGTTGTACTCGAGTGCGACTCGGCCTCGTTCGAGGACATCGAAACATGCCATATGAGACTATGAAGTCGACGACGCTGAGCGGTATAACGCACGGTACACGCCGGTGCTGGGACAGTGCGAATGTTCCTAGCACAGATCAAGCTCCAAAGTCCAACTGCGTGGGTGGTCTGGACCGTGGAGCAGCCAAGCACGTAAGAACTGTAGCCGCGCGAAACGACGTTTTAATTCTGAAGTATGAATTCAACGTGGTTGAGTAGAATAAATTGGCTTGCCGACGGGCAACCTCGCGTATATTGAATGAATGCCGGGGTATTGGATTGGATGAGACGTGTAGATGGGGATGAGATTTAGCGTTTGCGGTTGCAGTTCAGCCTCGAGGCGAGGCGCTGAAGTGGAGTAGAGATTTGGAGGGCGCCCTGACTTGGATGATGACTTTTCCCCCCGTCTTCGAGTTTGTTGTGGTGCGCATTGCGTCGACTTCAGGCTCACACAGCCAGACGCGGAAGAACAGGTACAGTAAACACTTGTACGTGAGTTGCGATGGGCTGTCTGAGTTCGGGC
This sequence comes from Mycena amicta, assembly GCA_029282125.1. Taxonomy (NCBI): domain Eukaryota; kingdom Fungi; phylum Basidiomycota; class Agaricomycetes; order Agaricales; family Mycenaceae; genus Mycena; species Mycena amicta. The sequence goes on along the minus strand of JARIHP010000103.1, from coordinate 129,739 downwards.
GGCGTTGGTCGACGCCAGAGGTGCCCCACGATGACTCGAGATGAGAAGAATTGCACGTATATGGGAAATTGCTCTTCGTGGCTGGCGCGGAGCGAGTGACATGACAGTGGCAGATCTAGCGTTTGTGTGCGTCTAGGACGAGTTGGATTTTGCTGAGAGCGCGCGAGTAGAAGTGCTTGAATGACGTCGACGTCGACTTGATAGATGGGCGCAACTGCCAGGGCTACGTGCGGAGTAACGAATGTATGCCAAAGATACGGTTGTTCGGACCGTTATATTCGAAGGAAGCGGCGCTGGAGTCGCTGCAACTGATAGCTGATAGAATTCAAGCTGAAGATCCGAAGACGACATTGAAATTGAAACGAACATGAATCAGATTGGATCCGACGCACGACTGTTACATCGTAGCGGAAAGCATATCAGTCAGTTATCGTCGCGGATGGATGAGCACTACAACCCACCGTAATCATACTACCGGGAGTCCAAACCTGAATTAAAATCGCGACGAGTGAGTGGGAATCTTTCTCGGTGGAACGGACCGCTGCGTACTTGTGGAAATCGTGGAGGATTGACCGACGGGGAAACGGATCCCACTGCGAGTCCGAAGAAGCCCGCATCGACTGGATGTAGGATGTATGTGGGTTGAGGAGGAATCGGAACCGGACCGGTGGGGTCGGAGGCGAAATAATGGTGGCTATATGTGGTTAGTTGAGGGTGTATCCGAGTATGAGTGAAACGCTTGGATGAGCGAATGCGAACACGAGCTTGAACACGAGGACTCGGGACTCGGGACTCGGAAGATGTGCTATGTTGCGGGGTGTGATCTGCGAGAGGAGGATCTTGACTGCGTGATGGTTTCAAGTTGCATTGACGAGCCGAAGCCTGAGAGGAACGAAGATGTGCAAACTCCATCAGGTCGGCTAGGCGCCAGCGGACGAACTATACAGCTTGAGTAGACGCCAGAAGGGAGCTATGAGCCAATAGAATCCCAGAAGATGCACGGAGAACTTGGAAGTGACGACTGAAAGTAGCTACGAGAGCATCCCAAGCTGGTTGTATTGGCAAACTCGGAGTGTTGCGGACGAAGGAGCCGGAGAGTCCAGACTTGACGAAGGAGTTCGAGACGTCGACGAGCAACCAATGCTTCGAGGCACAAGAAGAGTCCACGGGAGATATGGAGTACGCCGTCCAAGAACCAGCTAGAGCCAGAATCTAGCTGTCCTGCTGCGACGAGTACGGGAGCAAGAGGCAAATCAGAGACTTCTTGAAATGGAAGCCGGTGACTTGATAATGATGTGACTCATCAGCACGTGCATTCTGTCAACACGTCTCTGCTCCCTTCGCCCACCCATTACGCGCCTAGCCATGTCCCGCCGCCTTGCAGACATCAGTCTGAGGCACCTCCCCGAGCTCTCAGACGCGTCCTTCGATATCCCCACGTTCCCCGACTCGTCCGACTCGTTTTCCTTCCAGCTGCCGAGTGCCAGTGGAGACGACGGCGACAACGACCACGACCTCCTGCGCACTACCGCGGAGGATTTCGCCGACCTATTAGCATCGCCGCCACCACCACCGACAAGGACGACAACGAGTTTGAAGAATGGCCACGGCGTCAAGTCCCTCCTGCCGACGACTCGCCCCAATGCGAGTACCGCACTCGCTCGGAAGCCACTCAGCAAAACAGCCGGTGGCATCGGCCCTCTGCAACAGGAGCAACAGCAAGAAAACGTCCGCATCGTCGTCGAACAGGAGCGGAGAGGAATCGAGGACAATATGCAGGTGCGTCTTTTTGCCTAACCCAGCGTCCAGCCGGTGTTAACCACCCTCCTCTCCAGCAGAAACCCTCCCGCGCAATGCTCCCGCCACCATCCTCTCCCAAATCCACCGTCGACACGACATCCAAAAAGGTGTGTGAGCACACGGTCGGGCTTTCGACGACCGCTCATAGCCCTGGTTTCCTCCAGCTTCAACGCCCCCGCACGAGCCTTATCCCGTCCATCGCCAAGTCCCGGTCCACCAGCACGAAACCCACAGCAGCCGTACCCGTCGCGACCCCGACTTTGCAGGAAGAAACGACTGCCAGCGAGGCGCCGGCGCGACGGGCGATATTCGCTGGTGCAACCCACTGGCATTTCCCCTCCCCCGAGCCGGAACTCGATATCCAAGACGATGAAGCCACAATGCAGGAGGAACGCCGGTTCGTCGGCCCTCTGTCCTGTCCTCCGTTTTCGCTAACCCGCATGTGAAACCAGGCACGCACCTCTCTCTGCGTCTCCCATCGCCATCGCAGTCCACACATCTCCATCCCCATCCTTCCCATCTCCGCCTCCTAGCCGCGCTCTCGCTCTCGGCCGGGAACCCGAGCCCGCAGTCGTACTCGGCGTCGCGGACGGTCTTGACATTGGCCCTAGCCTTGCCGTTGACTCTCGCGACGAGGAAGAAGTCAACGCAGACTCGGACGCTGTAATCGATGGCCTCAATAACGATAACGAGGCTGAGCCTATCGCGGAGGTTTTCCCTCTGGACCACCAATCCGACAACGACGACGCCGGGAATGAGCACCAAGACGAGGATGAGGGAGCGGATGTGGACGAGGACGGGGCCCCGCATGGCGGTGGTGGACCAGGTGCTGCTGATGTCGATGCTGAGATGATGTTCGTCGATGCCTATGCCGAGGCAGATGTCGATGTGGACGACGCTGTTCCTGCTCCTGCTCCATCGAGCCGGAGCCGCATCTCGGAGGGGGAGACGATGGATTATGCGAAGGAGGATGATGCAGAGCTGGTGGTGGACCCGGTCGAGATGACGCTGGCGGCAACAGTCGGGGATGGATTAGACGACGAGGTCGAGGTCGAGGTCGAGGTCGCGATGGAGTCGCAAACCCAGACCCAGAGCGGCGTTGGGGAGAAAGAGCAAGAGAAGGACGACAACGGCAAGGCTGCGACGACCAACAGCACGAATACGTCCACGACTGCGATTACAATCCGGGAAGAAAGGTCAAAATCGAAATCGGTATGTGGTTTCTGTCCTCGGTCTCTCCCTCGTCTTCCTCCTACGTCCTACGTATCATTCTGCCGCCATCTTCCATACCACTCACTCTTCCCCATTCCATTCGGTTCTCGCACTCATTCTCTTCCCATTCGTTTCGTCTTGTCCACCCTCGCCCATCTCCAATATCCTTTCCCTCTGTATACTTGGCATGCATGCTGACGAAGCCTACAGGCGCAGGCGCAGATGAAGACGAAGACCACAACGACGACCAAGCCCGCCTCGCGTTCGAGTTCGGCAGCAACAACGCGGAATCCTTCTTCTACGAAGACTGGAGGCAACTCGTCCGTGCCGCCGACGACTACCACGACCACAAGTGCCAGCGCTGCCGCCCGTGCACGAGCTCAAGCTGCTGCGTCTCGAGCACCTCCCAGACCTACGACTAGAGGACATGCACGCTCGGCTTCGGCTGCTTCTTCGCAAGTTATCGCTATTCCCGCCATCCCCATTCCGCCTCTTCCGCCAGCAGTGGCAGCACCTACGACTGCGCGGGGGACGCAGGCGCAGACGCATACACGAGCGAAGAGCGAGGGAAGGGTCACGGTGCGGAAGCCCGTTTCTGGTGCTGCTAGCAAGCCAAAGCCAAAGCCGGCTTCCAAGATGGGGACGACGACGACGACCGCTACCACCAGCCAGAAGACGACGCCTGTACCGGTACCGGTACCCGGCCCTGCCCCGACTGTCGCTGAGCCTTCCCAGTCCGCCTCGGTGCCAGCACCCGCTCCCGTCGTACTCGCCCCGACTACACCAACGACCTTCCTGCCCATGGAAGACGAAGAAGACGACAATCAGCCCCAACTCCAGCCCGAATCTACTCCTCGCCAGGAACGCGATGGGCGGAACGATCCCCCGCTCACCCTCGAGGAGCTTTCCCCGCGGAAGAGGAAGATGCCGACGTCGCGACTGCGTGCTGTGCCGGGGCTGCTGTTGGAGGAAGAGGGCGACGACCAGGAGGTGGAGATGGAGATGGAGATGGAGGGGATGGACAAGAAGGAGGAGAAGATGGAAACGGAGACCCTCGACCTCGCCCTCGAGGCTCGTGCACCCTCTCCCGCTCGCCCAGCATCCAAGCGACCTCGACCTCCGTCGTCGCTGTCCACCGCTACTACGACGACGACGGATGCAGCGAGGGGCGGCAAGCGTAGCCGGGTCGTGGTTACGCAGTCGCAGTCGCAGGCGGGTCTTGGGCTGGGCGGTACCAGTGTGAGAGGACGACCGCGACCGAGAGGTGCTGCTGCTCGGGTGGTATCAGCGCCTGTGCGTGTGCGGGCCTCCGTATCGACTGCCGAGAGGGAGAGGGAGCGTCTGCGGACCAAGTCGGTTATGGTTTCTGCGGCTCAGCGGGAGAGGGAGAGAATGCGTAGTACGACCGCGTCTGGCTCGGGATCTGGGTCGAGTATGGGAATGGCGACCGAGGAGAATGTACGCTTTTCTCTCTGTCTTTCGCGTTCGCTAGGCTGACTACCGTCTCTTTCACAGCCAACGCACGACCGGCTTCCGAGTCTGCCCCAAGCATCATCCACGTCCACATCCAAGCCATACACCATCCCCGACTTTGCAGCTCTCCACGCATCCTTCGCCGCGCAAACGGCTCTCCGTCGTTCTCAAGCCCAAGCGCAGCTGGCTCTAACGCACGCACATACACCGATGCTCAGTACGACCTTGCGGGCACAAGAGCGGGCGGCGTTTGACGCGGGGGTAAGGGAGCGCGAGGCGGAAAGGGAGAGGGAGAGGGAGAGGGAGCGCGTTGAGCGGGCGGAGAGGGAGGAGAGGGAGGAGAGGGATGCGAGAAAGCGGGCTGTCGTCAAGGCGCATGACGTGCCCGAGTGGTATCGGGAGATGCCGAAGAGGGCTGGTCGCGAGGACGATGAACAGGTCTAGCTTTCCGTACGGGGGGACGGACATTCTTCTTGATTGGGACTATTGCGGGCGAAACGCACGACACAAAAAATGTACAGTATATCCGTTTTCCTTATCTACCGTCGTAGCGACGCCAATGCTCATCAAATTACACTTGCTTGACTCCACGGCCCCGTACGGAGAAGATGTGCACGATAGCACGGCCTCGTACGGAGTGTACGATACACGTTACCCGGGTGGGAGTCCGACTTGTCGCGATTGGAGCTGGAGCTAAAGAACAAGGATTTCCATTTCTAGACCTGGTATGTGGAGTCGTTGAATTTTGCCAATGATTAACGACTCGGACAGATAGGGAGAACTCGCTCGCCGTTTACCGTGCTACACGGCTGGGACATCCTTTCTTTGTTTCAGGTTTCTCTATTCCACCATGTGAGCGCGGAACCCCGACGCTTTGATACAACGGTCCAATCGCTCGGTCTATCTACCTCGATCGACTTGGTCGGTTTTCCGACTCGGGGGCAATACTCAAGTCGCCGAACGAACAGGAACTGACACTCTGACTGCGGTGACCGAACACGCGCAAAGTCTATCTGCCAGCCGAGTCGCAGGGCAAGAGTCTGCACTGGAATACACAGAATGGGCTCGAGAGTCCAAACGCCGCTTGACTCACTGGCAGGCTTCGAGGTGCCCCATCCGTCCGTCCTTGACGCGGTCCGCTACTAATATTAAATCTGCATGTTGCGCAAGGGAACCCAACGTCATTGCGGCGCTGTTCGAGACCCAGGAACCAGGCTGTGGGCGCCTGGTTCAGGTTGGTGCGTCGTTATTTTCATTTTCGCTACTCCCAGTCGAGAGGAAGAGTCTGAGCTTGAGCTTGACGACGGCGCCAATCTCTTGGTTTTTTTTTTTAGCTCGAGGTGTAGCCTTCACGAAAGTTCAACCCGGCGATGCTTGAGACCTGGAACGCCGAGTGCGGATTATTGCAAAGCACCCCGGGCGGTCTGGAGTCTAGACGGAGAACGGGAGCTGAAACGGGCTTGACCGACGGGCAGCACCACAAATGACGCCGCGCGTCCCCGTCGCCGTTAATGAAGAAGGGAAGCAGGGAGGAGAGACTCGGAGCGTCCAGCTGTGGCGATGGCGCCGTCAGTACTCAGGTTAAGCTTTTTCTTTGACGGACAGCACGGCCGTCGGGCTGGCTTGGAGGCCGTGTTCTGACTCGACATTCAATACATTCATGCGCCAAGTTCTCGTTCGGGCGGCGCTGAATGCTAGTCGGGTGACGACACGCATCTCTTATTCCCCGACCTAATAGGCGAATCATATTAGTCGTCGAGTTGGGGCTGGACTTGTGAAGTCGTACATCACTTAACTTTTTCGCCGCATGCATGCATGAAGGAAGGAAGGAAGGAAGGAAGGAACGGGAGCAGAGTCGGCGCTGGGTAGCATCCGTGTTCGAATAGGCAGTGTATATGCTCGTTCGCTTCGACTGGCACGAGGCACTGAAGACCGCACAGTTGATTTCGCCGACGGTGCGCTTCTCAGCAGGCATGACTGTTGACTGTTGCTCACCAATCCAAGGTATCATTGACGTTTTGCTCACCAAACCCAGGTATCCTTGACGCGTTCACTGAATTGCATCGTTATCGGGCGCTAGTTGGGATGTTGGCTTTCTGCCTTTTATTTCCGCGGGGCAAACAACAGATCAGCAACGCAATGCGCTAGTCGTTCGTCATTCTGTGGGCGCGGATTTAACCCCAATGGAGGCTAAGTGGTGCAGAGCCAGAGGCGCGGTAACCTTGTGCCTAGTTCGGTCTAGCGCCGACAGTCGCTATATCGGGAGGGACGCAATCAAATCTTGGGGCTTGGCCTAATCGGACGTGTAGATTTGTATCCGTCTTGTCGGAAATGGATAAAAGGGAGGGCTTTATTTGTCGACCTCCCCATCCTCCTCACCCACTCACATTCACCTACAACCAACTACTACAATGCCTTCTTCTTGCTCTTGCACATCTGCTCCCCGCGTTGCATTCGCACTAGCCGCGGTGCCCGCTACCCAGTCTACGCCCTCTACCATCGTCCCGGTCTCTCTTGCGAAGACCCGCTCGTGTGGCCAAGATGCCTGCGTCCTGGAATCCTCCGGCGCTACCTGTTGCCATTGCGGATGGGTCAACGACCACGCGTTCGTTTCTTTCTTGTGTTCGCCGTTCCTCGACTCACGCGTAACATTTCTTGCAGCCCGAAGTGCCCCTTCCGCTGAACCACCCTTCCAATCCACGTCCTGCTCGCGCTAATTTTTTGATATGTGCGTCTGCTTGTGTTTCTTGGCTGGCTGTCGCTCATCCTTCCGTGCAGATTTGTTGTGCACCTCTGTTATGATATGACCCGCTTCTCGAATAATCGCCACCGCGCACCCGCCGGTTGTATTTGTACCATTGACTCGCACATCGTCTGGACGGATGGAGAGGCAGTCGGATGGAAGTTCGCTGTACGAACGGGGAAACCATATATACAGTATTATGAATTGCCCACAAATTCCAAATAGTTTTTTCAATGGTCGTTCATTTGGTCCTGCCAACGGCAAATGACTAGAATACCGAACTGTTGAGATGTCTTGCTGTCTTGTAACTGTTGTTGTCCGTTTTGACCAATAGAAATTCTTTCCTGTCCCGAATCACGGCTACAGCAACCGCACAATTTTTTTCCTTCATGTTCTTCTCCTGAGTCGGAGCTCTAATCCGATAGTACTATCGATGAGAGGATTATAATGGAACCTTCCAACTTGAAGTTCTCTGACTCAACGCGGGTCCCAGCCAGCTCAATCGACTGCATATTGTAGCCTCAGCGATGAAACCCATGCCTAGCCCCACTTGCCCCACACTGCGGAAGGCAAAAGAGAAAAAGCCGCGGGACCTGCCAAGCCAAACGCGCTTCACAAACCAATTTCGCTGCCATGGGAACCCAACGCGCAGTCGACACGCCCACGTGAGCGTTTGACGCGTTCGAGTTGGCGCAAGATTCCAATGCTGCTGAGGTGTGTAACGTACTTATCTGCTCCTCCCTTTCTCCCAGAGATACTACGCTCCGAATACACCGCGTCCATCAACGGGGACCGTGGCCGTGGCCGTGATTGAACCTGAACTCGGCGGCGGGCGGGCAGATCAGGCCGAACGCGATAGCCGAGGCCGGACGTGCGGCATTGAAGACACCTTATTCGCCATATATCCCGATGGAGAATTTCTGCACCCCCGCCATCACCATCCCGCCTCCTCTTCCAAGACGTCGGCATGGCGGAGTTGAATTACTGTGCGTACTCATTACTAGCGTGCGACGTACGCCGTACACGCTGATTAATATTTCGTTTCGAGGCTTTGGGGCGTGGAGAATAATTCAGTATGTAAGCCCCACTGCCATTCCGTGAACATTCGGACCTGGGCAATAATTCAGTAAAATCAAATAGAATTAGAGGGTTCCTTCTCTTCTCGTGAGGTTTGAAACGCGTACGTCGGGCGGAGCCGAGTACTCTGAGCACCGTATGTAATGTTGTCGAGAGAGGTTTGTGAATATTGATAGAAAATTCGGGGTGCCTTCGTAGCTTGGAATTTGGAATGGCATCCACTTGTTCTTTTTCTTACATCGACAGCATTGAGTAACTTTGGCAGACGTCTCGGAACGTCCCCGGCCAAATAACTGGTCAGCGCTGCGGCTATGATGCACGTTAGCTTGCTTGCGATACACGATTCGCTGATGCTCACCATTCGCACTGTCGGCGTGTGCTTGCGCTCTTCAATCGGGATATCTCCCCAATGCGTCACCGTTGAACTGACGTGGGAAGCGCATCACGGAATGTCCCGACTACGCGATGCCATGGCTGGCCGCACCGTCGCATTGGCGCAAGAATTTAAAAATTCCGATGGGTATTCACCCCCTGCCGCGCGAGTCGGACCTAGCTGCCAGTCCAGGCGAGGATGTGCCGCGCTTGAAGGAAATTAAACCATGAATAAATGAATAAAAGACGAATGAATTCGACGGACTCGGAAGTCTGACACGCGACGTGCATCTTCTCCAGCGCTACAATGTAACTAGAAGCGCGGGAGAGCATCATTAGCTGACAAGTGACCTGAAACTGTGTTAGGAACGGTCGCAGCGGACGCGGATCGGGAGGAGTTCAGCAAAAAAATGTTCTGATTTCTGTTAGCGCGGGAAGCTCAAGGGGATCCGAATCAACCTTCTTGTGCGGTCTTAGGCTGTGAATCTGTCCGCCAGGTCGGTCATTGAGGATAGGTAGTGACGTCGAGACCGAGCCGAGCCGAGCCTGGCCGAGCGCACTTCCAACGTCCATCCATATAAGCTCGCTATATACTTGCAAGAACAACAGGCTCGCCCGCTACCGAACGTTGAGTAAATCTGCACCAAGGCATTTAGAACACACGGTGACACAGTGCACCGCGTTTTTTGTCCCCAGTTCTGCGAAGTGTACATCTATCTGCGCATTCAAATCACCGGCAGAATACTGAGGCGAACGGCTTGCTTGGTTGGGTTTCGCATCTTCCCGGCACATAGATCCATCTACGCGCTGCAATTCAGCAGTCAAACGAATGGCTCTAAAAAGGTCGATTAATCCCACGCCGTTGCACACTACGGCAGATACGTTGCCTGTACAGCTGTAGTACGAGAGCTGGTACGAGAGCAATAGACGGGATGCCGAGGCTGAGAGATTGATGTTGCCGTTGAGCGAATCGCGTTATTGTGCCACAACCATGGATCGCCTCCTCGACGTACCTGGGGCGCGTCATCGGCGACAGACGGACGCCGCAAATGAATGAGAACTGCGCATCTGTTGAGTCTTGAAGCTGACTGTCGGGGTTATCGCCAGGTCTATCCGCGGACGGCGCCGCTGGTATACCTGGCCGAGGTAGATTGAGTGTTAGGGCTAGCGTGTGAGGAACCTTGCACCCAGAGAGTGCCGCAATGCCACTGGCCAGGCTGACGTATTCGGCATTTATGTCCCTACGCGACGTCGAGGCGGACGACACTGTTGGGCGGGATGCCGGTTTGGTATGTTGAGGAATAACTTGCGAGCGGAGAGTTCTAGCAAGACAAGCCGCTCGGTAGATTGCCAGTGTGCGTCCATCGCGGAGCCGTTGATCGTCGGTCTCAGGCGCCCAGTCCATCTGTCGATCCAAGGCAATAGGTCCTTGCGGGAGTTGGAGTGGTCTATGAATATCTGTGAGTACGGGCAACGTCAACGACCCACCCACCGAATTCCGAACAGAGATAGTAAAAATAGTATCAAGTGGGTCTCGGCCAGGCCTGCCGCTATAATTAGCTATTCAATAGCCCGCCGACGGCGTGCAGTTTCCGAGTTGCATGATGGTCGCGAGCTGAAAGAAAATTCAATGAGCGGGTCATCATGATTGAATTGACTAAGAGAAAATTGGAAGCAACTGCCACATATATCCGGTGCGGTAAGTCCCAAGAACGCCAGGTATGTGGTCACAAGGCAGGCATGCTCGTCATCGCACCAGAGATGCTCGGAGAGAGAGAGAGTCAGAGCGAGAGTGACGGCGAGACAAAGATTTGGAGAAACAAGGTGTGTCAAGGAACTTGACACCCTGTGAAGCCGGACGTGGCATTCACGTCTCGAACCAGAACGGAAGGCTCCGTTGGCCCCGAAGGCACAACGGACGCACTCCAGAACGGAGAAGTCTTGAAGAACGAGTCCTGGAACGAGTGGGTGTCAAGACCTGTACCCAAGGCACTCCCGGGCTTGCGGGAGGGAGAAGATGAGCCCGAGAACACCAAACTGGAGCGCAGCTACCAAGAGCCACAAGCTCGCTAGAGGGCGAAACGAAAACCGACCGAAAACCCCAAAAGGAGCTGCGCGAAAGGAAAGAAGAAGAAGCAAGGGAGAATAGAGGAGGGAGACCAGGTACAAAATTGAAAGAGATGAGGGAAGTGAAGTGAAATTTCCATAGCCAGAGCTACACAAGCACTGGACAGATTGTCCCAACCAGAAGTCCTAGGTACTCATGGGCAGTACCTGGATTGGAGCTTCCAGCGGGCAAGACCTGATATGCTTGCTAACTCTCAGGAATAAAGCAGAAGAGATAGGAAAACGAGAGGATGCAGAGGAAGATGAAGATGAAGATGGAATAGAAAAAGAGAATTGACTCAGCTTGAGTGGGGGGAGCTTGATTCCCCAAAATTACCCGAATAGGACGACAGGATGAGTAGATGTGATGAGTGTGACGGTGACGGTAACGTGTTAGATAATGACAGACAGGCATCCAGATAGAAATCGTGCATCCAGCCCAGAAGCAGCAATGCAAGACTGCAGTGAAGCTAGATGAGGCCCCAGATGTTGAATAAACAGATGGAGGGAACTCGAGCCAAAAAGAACGGCGGGCCAAGCGGCAAGGGTGAGCGGTGCCCGCAAGAAGAAGAATGGTCATGTGATGATGACAGGTGAGAGATGGTGGCGCGGTCCTCGCTGCTGCCTTGTCTCCCACCTAGGTGGACTCGCGCGCTCATCCTGCCTAGGCTCACACCAAGGGAGACGAGTCCAGTCCTAATCTTGATCCAGCGCTATCGGTTGGCTGCCAACAGTCCACCCAAGGGGGTGTCACGATGTCACGATCAGACCTGATGCCGGTTGGTTGGTTGGCCCGAGGAGGCTTAAAATTATTTTTATAACTTAGATTTTTTGGGCTGTGTATGGCCTGGAAATGGTCTGTAGTGCACTATTTTGTCGTATTTGAGACCTTCCCTGGTAATTCCGGCCCCCACCGTCGACTTTGATCTGAATTCCCATATTGGGTAGGCTTCACGTGCATCATTTGTCACCGTCCTCCTCTCATAACGTGTCCCCGCGCGTCAAGATGGATTCTCATCCTATGGATATCCAACCTATCGGTGGTCGGAGCTTTCAAAGTGTCTGTGCCATATTCAATCCCAACCTGCAGTGCCATTGTGGATGTCTTGTACACTTCCTGCACCATCCCTGGTCCATCCCTTGGCACTAGAGTAGTGGTGTGATCTCTGTGTGTCAGCGGAGAGCCCCATAACAAAGCCAAGGAAGTCGTAGATCTAATTGAGCACCCTTGTGTATTACTTGGAGTGCTTTGGGCGACGCCTTTGATGGGAATTTCCTTTTTTAGGCTTATCTTATCTTATCTGATCGTCACGTGGTTGGGTGGTCCACCAGTCGAGGCTTAAAACTGAAAATCGGCATAGGGTAGGGACTTAACATCGTGGCACCCCCTTGAGTCCACCAGATCTCAAACGGCCAACGCTTTCTGGATGACAGGGTTTTAGGCCGATCCACGGAGAAGAACTGAAAACCCTTGCGATACAATTGCTGCGGCTTTGCCGATTCGATTCGATCCGGAGCCAGTGTCTTCGACTCCTCCGGTCAACGTGGACGGTGAGAGTATTGCCGGAACGCACGAGGTCTGACCGTTGACGGAGGCAGAGAGGATGGTGGGCGTGCATGTGGACTGTAGTCCATGAGTGCGCACAGGACCGTCAGCCGGGTGTTCTGAAGGAAACACTAGACGTCATAGAGACCCAGGGCGGGCGACCTGCGTGACCTCATCCCAGGTTTCAATGTATCTGCAAACAAACGCATCAGGCGCGTGCAGGTAGAAACGTTGCACTTGCAGCGGAAAGCGGTTGATGGCGAACGGGTCAGCGTAGTTGGTTATCGAACGGACGCCGACGAGAACCGCGATGATGGCGAATTCCCTCCAATACGCGCGGATGAGGCCAAATAACTAGTAGTGCGCTTTGGTATTGGAGAAGACGTCGAGGTACTCCTGAGTGTTAGTAGCTGACCCGGGACAGAAACGAAAATTGTACCTTGAAGCTCCGCTGCCTCCAAGTATGCACTACGATCCGCATCGCACAAGGCGTAGCTCCGACTGGCGGTACGCAGAAAATACGATCTTGTTCAGCAAGAAGTAGAACGCGAGGATAAATGGACGCTGTTTGTTCGGGATTAAACTGCTTTTGTGAGCTCCGGAGCTCCGAGATAGTGTCATACATGTTTTGGCAGTGAAAGAAGCAGAAACCCCCCGCTGGAATGTACTTGGGGCATGAATATAGCGGGACGACCGCGCCAGTGAAGAACACCAACGCAATCTTCGCGGTCATTTCGGCTCCATAATCGAACGGCTTTTCGGTAGATGTTCCAAGGGAGACGAGTCCGGTCCCCATCCGGATTCCGACAAGGCAATCGATTGCCTGGCGGTTGTCTGAGGGATCGCAGGCTTCAAACGTGTTCTGGACGGCAGAATCTGCAGACGTTGCAAAGGTAATTATAATCCACAGAGAAAAACGGACAACCTGAATCGCTGCCACGGCTCATCCCGTTTCGATCCGGAAGCCCACCGTGAGTGCAGGAGCTTCAGCGAATGTGGGAGGTTGGCCGCAACATGAGCTCTGACTGTGACCCGACGAGGACGATGGTGGGCGTGCACGTGAACTGCCAGTGTTCCAGAAGTCCGCAGAACGGGAGCGCCGTGTCGGGAAAACGAAAACTTGAAGATGGCTTTCCGACCAGCCGAAACGGTCATTGAGCTTGCCTTCGGTAGGGTTACGAGTAGGTACCTTCGTGAGCTTCGGGGGATCGTGGATGCCATCATGCCGGTTGGCGAATTGACCATATCGACCATCGACGTAAGAAGCAAGGGCAGGCGTAACGCTGTTACCATCACAGATGCACGGGACGCCGGACGGTCGACGCGGATGCAATTCTGAAGCTATAAAACGTCGAAAGGTTCAACTGAGGTACAGCTCAAGGAACGGCTAGAACTTCAGGAGAACTGTGGTGTCGTCCCATGAAATGATGGGACTACTTGAACAAATTCGTCCTCAGGCTGGCTTCGATTCCACTCGGGTTGCATCTTTCTATCTAACGGCCTCGCCAACGTACAGGTCCAGCTTCAGCTCCCATCTCGGCGAAGGCTTCATCTTATAATAAGCTAAAAAGTATCTCTCTACTCCGAGCCAGAGACCCATCCTCGATTCGATCGAGGCTCTCGTGGAAAAGGTAACCCACGTATAACAAAGTTGGCCAGAGAGTGTTTCAAACAACACATGGATCTTCATAGCCAAATGGCTAGACAAACCATGACCGCACCGCATTGCCAGCGAATTCTTGAACAAGCGCCAAACAAAAATATCCAAGTTCGGTAGCGTCAATGGCCCGATTCGATCGAGATTGCCAGAGTCCTTAACATACTCCGCGTAGAGGACATGCAGAGCAGAGCGACGCATACGTGCAACGTGCGTTTGACGACCTGGGCCTTGGTTCGGAGAGCTCGCGATCGTAAGCAGACGGGTTCGCAGATCAGTGTAGTTCGTGGCTTCCCGAAAGGGTTACACGGCATGCGAGTCTAAAAAAAAACACCACTCAAGATATCCACATAGGCCAGCCTCGAATCGATCGAGGGTCCGGACGGTACTACCAGGCAACGCGTGCAGCACAACGGACTGAGCTTCACAGGCAACAGGCTGGGTTTTGGATGAACAAGCACTGACACCTTGGCGAATTACACGCGGGACTCTTCCCAAGAATACACAAGCGATATGACGTTCACCGACAACGCACCCGCATCCGAGTCCTTCCGAGTCGTTCTCAAGCTGCTGCCCGTGACGTTGAGCGGCCCGTCCTCTCCAATAACCTATCCCTACTATCAGCGACAAACGACACGACACGAATAGGCCAACAACAACAGCTCACCTTCTGACACACACAACTCGAAACAGCCGTGAGCTCCGAGTCGGCTCGCTGCGGCGGGAGATGCGTGAAGTAGCCTTCAGCCTGAGAGTCGGGCTCGGAAGCGAACTCTAGGTCTGATCTCGGGGAAACCTGCACATGGGTGCCAGTGCGAAGCGGTGAGCCGGGACGGCGGCGAAGGGACGAAGACCGCGAAACCGCGGGGGACGACTGGCGGCTGTGATTGTGATTGTGATTGTCCCAACGCAGAGCCTGAGCGGCACCGCGCGTTCGCATCGTGAGGATCGGCGCCCAGGTCGGGTTGCGTCGACTGCCCGTGCCAGTGGTGGGGGGCGTAGTAGGTATGGGTGGGGTTTCCAATGCGGGCGTAGACGTCGATGGAAGATGGAAGTGCGTTTGAGAGCGGGAGGAGCATTTCGGACATCGTTGCTGCGAGGGCGAGGGCGCGGGCGTCGACGGGTTAGATGAGTTCCCTATAGAAGTGAATCTGAACGGCTTGCGTGAGTAGACGTTGACCATCTTGCTTTGCAAATCATCAGCCAGGATAAACTCTCAAAGGGTACACACACACACCTGCTCGCGCTACGCACGATGGCCTCTAGTGTCTCTCGGGTCTTGTGCTCAGCTCTCCCACTGAACGCAACGAGGATGAACAAAGGGTTGGTCGACATGGATTAGCCAGGCACGCACCGAGCATTCAAATCGTCCAGCAGCCGCGTCCTCTCATCCGGGATGACCTAAAGGTACGGTAGTCTCTCCCATGAGCTCCCGAGCCAAAAGGCGGCGGCGGCGTACGTCGATATCGTCTTCAGAGCGTATACACCCGCAGAGGAGGGTCCGAAACATCGAGGTTGAGAGCAGGACCGCGGACGGAAGGCAGAGCCATGGCGAGATGAAAAGCAAAAGCAAAACGTGGACAACGGCCCGGATCCCGATTCCCGAAAATGATGGTACTGATTCCGCGTCGGGGAAACCTCTTGTCGCCGGTGGGCGGTTGGTTCATTTAACAAGACACGCCTGGGATTGGGTTCTCAAGGGTTGTCGGCGTTGGCGTTGGCATTGGCGTTGACGGGACGCAAGGCCGGCAATGGGAGAGAGATCGAGAACGAACAAGGCGCAAGGCGCAAATATAGATCCTAGACCTCCGTCCGACGAAAGGGAAGTAAAGCGAGGAAAAGGAAGTATAAAGCGCATAGAAGAAGTGCTCGCGGCCAGAGGAAGCCGGCTTGTATGGAACTTCCAAGGCGACTATCAGACGTGCAAGACGAACGGCCTGCCAGTGGTCAACGGCATCGGTCTTCCAATAACGAATAGCGCACTTCTGTACGTCCGGATCTTGCACACCAACCCTTTCTGGCGGTTGCGTTTCCGACCAATCCCTGAAATTGTCTTTTCGAAACTCTTCATCGAGGTTATCATTCAGACGGACCGGCACGATCGAGGACCTGCAAGTTCAAGGTCTACGAGTTGAGTTGGACGAAAAACAGGATAGCCGGACGGACGAGGCTCGTATGCCGGACAAGTGGGAGTGTGTGTCAGTGCGCGAAGATGGTCACGACTGTCGGGCCGGTCAGTGTCGAGGTAGACGAAAGAGAACCATGCACACACGTTGATCTCCACAGGCAGCATCCTCTTTCCCTTCTATCCTCAGATCTCCGACCCTAAGCCTCGCTCGCGCTCGTCGACCGCGCGCCGAGTGTGAGTGCCAGTTCAGGGCTGAAAGTGCCGGGGTGTTATAGTCTTGATAATCAGTCATAATAAACGGGACGAGATATATCGAAGCTGGCAAAGGGACCTACTGCAAACGGGGAGAGGCTACGAGGAGCTCAAGCAGACTCCCGCCAACATACCGCGACCGAGACCGGCGGAAATTCACTCGTCTCGACGGACACACGTCGATCGGACGCTAACGACGACTTCGATAGGCTGGGTGGGATGCGAGATGATAGTAAACGGCGCAAATCGTGGCAGGTACTCCCGCTACAGCTGAGCATACGCGTGTCAAGATACAAAGTGGCAAGACAAGATATTATCCGTCGACAGGGAGATTAGGCACCCTCGCCTCCTTCCTGTATCGTAGGTCAGAGAGAACTGGGAATAGAATTGAATACAGCATCGACGCACCTGGAACATATGACCCTCGATTACGGGAAGCTCCCCATCTTCCTCCTGGTCCATCCCCATCTGCGACAGAGAATAACTCGTCAGAACACGCCCACATGGCTCTAAAGGCCAACGACGACATACGTTTTCTGCGGTGACCTCATCGCCTCGTACATTCGCGCCGTTATACACGAATTTTATGTGCGCTGAGGTCCCAAATCAGCACTCAAGAAAGGGACAAAGAAAAAAGGGAAGTGCGCACTACGGTCGAGGTTGAGCCGTTCCTGCACCACCTAATAATCAGAGAGTCTCAATACAGACCCGCGAGATCGACTAACGCAGAACTTGAGCAACAGCTTCTCGAGTGGCTTCGTTTTGCTGTACAGGAAGGTCAACGCTAGCGAGGGATTTCAGCGGTGAGGATGGGGCCGTCGAGAGGGAAAGAGATGGACATGCATTGGTCGTTGAACTGCACGATGAGTTGGAGCTTGCCGACGTCTGGTTTCACATCATCGTCCCCAGCCATTGTCGGAGTCAGGAGCAGGAGTGTCACAGACAGGTCACCAGCTGATCTCGCTCCATCATTGATGCGCCATCGGACAGGTGATCCGCCGGCCCGCTCCTTACAGAAGCTATGACGTGGCATCTGCGCTTGCTCTTGACCGCCATGGTCGTGCCGCCCTCTAGCTGCGCACGGAGGCATCTCCACCGGTAATTCTACCCAGGCTCTAGCTCTCGCTCGAGTCTGTCGCAACTTCAAGTTCCGCGAGCTTCGCGTCTCCAGGGAAAGAAATTTCTTCTCACCCGGTCTCGGTCCACTGCATCTCAAACTCACCGCTCTGTGAACGCGTACCGCCGTGTCGTTCAACGGGGAGTCGAGATACAGGGCTCTTTTACCTTGACTGCAGCGGTATGTCATTCGAAATTCAGTCCGGGGCATATTTGTCGCGCTCGTTTAGAAGGATTACGCGACTTCTCCGCGCTTCCAGAGCGTCAAGCTCGTACTGCCAGCCGTCCGGATCCCCACATCCGAGTCTTCGCAACAAGGCGTCACCTGCAAGGTCCTCCCTTCTCGTGCACCTACCGCGTTGCTCATCTAGTCAACTCAATCCCAAACAAACATTTGCGCCCCGTTCGCCTCGCTCTCTCGTTTCTGTGCGAACGGGTGTATACCGATCGACTCCGAGTCGGTCTTGGGATTTCTTTGACTCCTGGTGGCCTTTTTTGGGTCCCTTCGTCCTCTCGGAATCTTCTGTCCGTTTCCCTCTCTTGCGGACTCTTCGCCCTCGGTTCAGCTTTTCCGCGACATTTTCTTCTTCTTCCCTCTTTCGGTTAACTGTGTCAAGTGCACTCTGGCCGGCCTAGGCGACACCCTGGGCCCTGGGCCGGGCCGGGCTCTGCAGGGCCGAGGGCCATGGCCGGGGGGTTGCGTCGGCCCTGACCCTCGAAAGCCCGGCCCTAAGTAGGGCAGGGCCAGGGTACCCGGCCCTGGAGAACACTAAGCCGGACGGAATACATGCGCGACTGGTCCCGACCGTTCTCAAGCTCAACGACTCGACCTGGGCAGGGTGATGAATCGGTCTCGACTCTTCGAGCTCGATGGTGCGTCCCCGGCCGGTCTCCGTTCTTTTCTTTCTTTTTAATTGCCCCTTCTCATGTCCTCTGATCCCAGGTACCTCAATAACCTCTGCGGCGTGGCCAATCCGCGCCCCAAGCCAGAACATCGCCATGAGCGACTCGCTCAGCCCCAACGGCACTGCTCCGCCGTCTCCACGTACACCAGCTAGCTCCACGACCGGTGGTCTCAGACTCTCAGCGCTCACATCTGCTACGCCGTCTCAACTTCGCTGCGCACCCGCAGGGCTTAGCGCTGGACTCAGCCCGCAGGTTTGCGATGCGGCAGACATGCCCGGACAGGACCATGCTTGTCGTTCTGCAACATGTTTACGGAGGAGCAGTGGGCTGGTACGAGTACTCCGTTGATCCGCCGTTCCGGTGCGTCAAGTGATCTAACCCAGAATAAAGCTCACATGAATAGCAGGTACGTATACGGACACCGGATACTGTGGTCCAGGGTATTGGCTGGGGTTGGTGTCCAAGTTGAGTGGCCAGCGGTACGTACAGCGTTGCTTCATTGCACGCCGCCCAGTTATGTACTCCGTACTCATCCCCGTTTCGCAGAATCACCACTTCCACGCCAACGCTATGATTCAATTGTGGCCAGCAACATCAGCTTCCCGCAATCTTTGTCGATGCGACGAACGAGAGCATTCCATCCAAGGTAGTCGGCCAAAACCCATGGCCATCTCTTGAGGTAAGCGTATTACCCTACTAGTACTTCAGACCTTCGACTATCCAATAGAGACGAATGCACAGCGTACCAAGAAATCAATCTCGTCTACTGTGTTCACTTTCCTGTGGCGTGTCTTTCAGATTATGGCCAACTTGCCAGTACACGCAAGTAATTCAGCAGTGGAACCTTGGTGCATCGTATAAAACTGGTTGCGCTATCCATCGAAGATTCTCGTTCGCACCGAGAGCTGAACAATGTGCTGTGTTCTTCTCAGATTTTTTGTGACTATTTCTGCTAGTACTGGCAGACGCAACAAGTGACAACGCGGGCTGATTCCCTTTCCGCTAGCCTGGATGGTTGGAGCACGCTAATCGGTATCCACCGCTGGCACCTGCTGGCACCCTCACACCTGGCGATGTTATTTACATTCTATGCCAGTACCTTGCTGTATGCAGTATGATTGAATGGGATAGCACGAATCCCGGCAGCGGTCCTCAAGGGGTGATCGCACCCCCGAGAGCTGGCTAGTCTAGGGAGTCCCCGTTCGATTGGGGTCCTGGGATATGGGTTTGGGATGACACAAATTTTTGCCAGTCTTGACTTTATCCTTCGGAGTTCGTCACCGTTCTTTCCGGGATCGTGGTGCGCAAGACCGGAATAGCCGGGAGTCCAAGTATACCGTATTGTAATCGTCGGTGTAGCCTGTAAGAGAGCCCGATGATTTTGAAGGTCAAAGGAATGGTTAATCTTCGAGCTCGGGCATATCGGCGTTGGAAATTCGGGTTGTACCATGGATCTGCCGTTGGCCGCCAGCTCAGAAACTTTGTTTCTGGTAGTTAAATGACACTACGAGTATCCTGACTTTCTGTTGGCCAATTACCCGCGCAATAAATTTCATCCGCTGTCATTAGTATCGAGTGCTTTTTATTCGGGGACGGTCAGCATAGGTCTAACCTGCCGCGGTACACAAGGAGTTCAGCGGTGGGTCAGTCCTCCCAGCTCCCGGCCCTGTCCCTCGTTGTAAAATTCGTCGGAGATTCTCGTTCAAAGCGAGAGCTGAACATGAGCGAAACATGAATGGCTAAGTTTTGTGCGTTTTTCTTCTTCTTTCTGTGTGTGTGGTTATTGTCGGCTGCTGATGGATTTTTTGGACGGCGGGACAAGCGACCGGGTGGATGTTTTTATTTTATTTTGCGCGACGGCCATGGTGGAAGAGTAAGTACAAGCTGGTCGAGATCAAGCCCGAGTAAAACCGTCGGCCGATTGATCCGACTGCTACGGCTCTTGCTTCCGCACCAAATATATCCCCCCCCCCCCCCCATGATCTCCGCCGCTCAGACTCCTATGTTAGCCACTCGCACAAGAGTTGGATCTTTTCTCACTCATGCCTCCATCCTTACAAATCGACGGATCTACCACTCTATGCAGTGCCGTACCGAAAGTACTGCTCCTCGCCTTCTTTGTGCATTTGCCACTTGCCACGTCTCTCATCCAGCCAACTCAACCCCAATCTCTCATTTGGGGCTCCGTTCACCTCTCCGGCGTCCTGAGAACTGGCGGATACCGATCGACTCGGTCTTGGGATGTGTTGAGAAGCCATCTTTTCTTTTCTTTTCTTTTCTTTTCTTTGGGTGCTACCGTGCCCTCGCAGTATCCTCCCCGTGCCTCTCAGAGGCTCTTCCGCGACGCTAGTTCCCTCTGCGCTGCTCCAGAGTCCGACCATGCAGTCTAGAACGGTAATTACTTCAAGTTCTCCCTCCAAGCTCCTCGTCTTCCTTGTCCACTTACCACGTCTCTCACTGGCATGCCGCTCACTCAATCCCAATCCCACATGTAGGCTCCGCTTGCCGTTCAAGCCCCTCCCGAAGTCCTGGCGGATACCGATCGACTCGGACTTGGGATATGCTGCAACACTGTGAGTTTTTTCCCCCCCCGGGCGTCTGTAGTTCATCCGTCCCCGCAATCTCCTCTCTTCAGTAGCGCTAGCTCCCTCTGGGATGCTCCAGAGTCCATGCAGTCTAGAACGTTCAACGGTTAGTACTTCTCCCTCTGAGCTCCTCCTCTTCCTTGTGCACTTACTACGTCTCTCATCCAGCCAACTCAATCCCAATCTCACACGTGGGCTCCGCTCGCCATTCCACCGGTACCCCTACTCGAGAACGTGGCGGATACCGGTCGACTCGGTCTTGGGGTGTAATGAGGAGCTGGGATATTTTTTTTTGGGGGGGGCTTCCAGTAGGTCCCCGGTCCACTCACAATGTTCTTCCCGTGTCCCTCTTCAGCAGCGCTAGCTCCTTCTGTGCTGTCCCGCCGACAACATCGTGCGTCCTCCCGATCTTCTCAGATGCAAGGCGTCGTAAATACAACTCGGATAACGTTCCAGAAATCCCAACAGATGCCTATTGCTAACGATCCCTCGGGATCGCTTAAGTACTATGCTCGGTGACAAACCCGATTGACTCGAGGTTGGGACATCACAAGGACATCAAGCTTTCGGTTGTTAGTTTTTATTTCATATTTCTTATCCGAGAGTCTTAGCGCCACACGAGCGGAACCGCGGAGCCGTAAATGTTCGCCCCGGGCCGCTGCCTCGGACGAGCCAATCATTCAGGGACGGATCTTATCTTATCTCAGGCCTCGAACTTTTGACTTCGCATTCCTGCATCTGCCTTGTTCTCCAAGCGTCGTCCGGTTCATGAATCTGTCTCAGAGATCCAAGATTGCATCAGCCAGCTTGAATAACACGACGCCACAAGGTCCTTCATAAAACCAGCGAAAACTCGACGGTTGTGAATCCCACCGGGCGCCTGGCGCCAATCACCTAACCGCTAAATTCCAGTCCGCATTCATCGGCAGAAATCTTGGCGAGTACTCGATCGACTCGGGTTGGGATGATATCTGGGGATCTTTGTCTTTTTTCTCGCTCTCTCTTCACAGCACCTCACGACAGAACTCGGAACACTACTGAAATCGAGAGCGCCGGTTCAGGCGACCGGTATTAATATATTGCTCCACGACAACGATGAACCAACCTCGGGCCCTACGTGTATGAGCGGCGAGCGCTCGCAAACCCGATGATTCCGTACGCCAGGCGTCGCCAGCTTGAATAACGCCACACCGCGGAAATCTTCCCTTATAAAACTACCCCAACGCGACGGCTGAGAATCCCTATGGCGCCTGGCGCCAATCGCCGCTAATTTCCAGTGGCCGTGGAAGAATTATTGGTGATATCCGATCGACTCGGGTTGGGATGATGGTGTATTTTCGTTGGTTATCCCTTTTTCTTCTTTGTCTTTTCACCTCTCGCCGACAAAGAAGCACACGCTTGAACGCGCCTTACCTTATCAGGCCACTACGTCAGGACCCGGACAAACGACGAACCAACCCCCACTTGTATTGGAAATCCTCCCTTGAATGAATGTGCGAATCGATATATTCACCCCCCCCGCGCCGCTGTTCGTACTTAATCCCAACGGTGCCATCCAAAACGGGCGCCAATCGCTGCCAATGACGTTTGTTGAACAGGATATTTGTTGGCGATACCCGATCGACTCGGGTTGGGATGATTGCCGTCATTCCGCATCGCTTTTTTCTTTGAATTCGAAGTAACTCTTCACAATACTCACCGAGTACCTCATGCAAACCTCATGCCGACAAAAGGGATGAGGGGACGGGAACCATATTGAAATCTACATCTGCTTCAGGCTACTAGTATTGCTCCACCGGGTCCACCCCGCTTGGATTAGCTTTTCTCAGAAATCGTGATACATCCAACCTCCTTAATCTCTAGCTAATCCCAAAGGTGCCGTTCGCGGCATCGCTACATACCCATTAGCACGCCGAAGACCACTCAATCAGTGATACTTACCCGATCGACTCGGGGTTGGGACTTGGCGAATGTTGAAGACTGTCGCTCTCTTTTTTCTTTTTCTTTTCTTTCCCGTGCGCCGCACTGCATGAACTTGATCCAGTAGCCAGCATAAGATTACTTAGCGTCCTTATTTAACCTCTACTAATCCCAACGGTGTCGTTCGCGGCCCATCACTACCCATTAGCTTGCCGTCTGAAAAACCATTCAATCAGTGATACCCGATCGACTCCAGGTTGGGATCATGGAGCTGCTACGAGCACTCGGAATCTCTTTTTCTTTGCCCTGAAGTAAGTAACCTTTTACAATACCGAGTACCTCACGCCGACTCGGACAAAAAGGATGAACGAACCCTGTTGGATCTAGAGCCGCTTCAGGACAAAAGGTGAACCACCCCTGGGCCCCCACTTGTATTAGCTCTTCTCACAACTACAAATCGTGATACATCCAACCTCCTTAATCTCTAGCTAATCCCAACGGCGCCGTTCGCGGCCCATCGCTACCATTCGCTCGTGCATTAAGAGTTCAATCAGTGATCCCCGATCGACTCGGGGTTGGGAAATGTGGAGGATTCGCTCTCGTTTTCTTCTTCTTTTTCTTTCCTGTGCGCCGCATGAACTTGATTGGCATAGCCATTTATCTAATCTAATCTATCAATGCTCTTCACATCAAGCCGGTGGATCACGGATCACATACGCCGGCATGACTCTGCCGTGTCTTCCACGCGCAGTTACGGAGACGCCGGTCCAGGCCGGTCCCTGGGCTCAGCGGTGTGTGGGAACCAACGTCAAGCCAAGCGAGAACGGGCGGTGATGCGAGTTTCGTTATTGTCGCACTTGGACGGGGTTCTCTGGACCACAAGACGAGCTCTTCACGCGCTAAGTACTCGTCCACAGAGCACTGAGCGCCGTATCACGATTCACTGGCTATACTACTTACTACTTACAGGCCATAGCATCAGGCAACGTCCGCCAACAGCAAGTCAACAGACAACTGGGTCTGATCCCATCGCGACAACGCAGTGCTGAAACAGGATTTGCACATCGATTCTCCGTGTGTCTTCTTGACACCCATCTTCTCTTCCGCCCCTTCCTCGCCCTCCCTCACCGCGGTCTCTGCAAACTTGAAATGTCCGACTCGGACTCGGAGCCAGTGACGATCGTCTTCGGGGACGGCGACTTTTCCGCACACACGAGTGGGCAGCCGGGCGGGTGGTACCCACAAAACGACTGGTTCCCGAGTCTCTTCAACGACTCGATGTACGTGCCTGACCCTGCTGCGCTGGGAAATAGTGCTGGGTGGGTGTTCAACCTCGACGGTGTGTCCTAGCTCCCTTCTCTTGCTCTTCCTTCTCATCCCGCGCCAGGCGTCTCGATATCCCTCTTCGGCGTCACCCCGCCCGCGCTCCCCACATTCAACCAGACCATCGCCATCAGCAACCCGCTCGACCCGAAAGCCAACAGCTCCGACGTTACCTCCTACACGCCCTACACCTACCCCTCCCCCGCCCTCGGCGGCCAATTCCTCACGACCGGCCGTCTCCCCGCCGCCGCGCCGCTGAAGCTCGGCATCGTCGGCTACCGCGGGCTGGCGCTCAACTACGCGCTAGTCGAGGTCGGGGAGTTCACGAGTCTCACGGGGACGACTATTCTGGTGGATGACAGCAGTACAGAGATCGCGTGGAGCGGCGGGTGGACGGTCAAAAACGACTATGGGACGACGCTCCAGGTGCAGTGCCAGCTGCCTGCCCTGCCCTACAACGCGACCGACAACACCATGACCAAGTACACTGCGACGATGGTGCCCCATGGGAATTCGACGCATGTGAGCAGCGCAAAGGGGGATTCATTCACGTTTCCGTTCGCTGGTGCGTCGTCCTCTTTTCCCTCTCCTCTCCTCTACTCACTTTTTGTTCCAGGCACCACTCTCTCCCTCTACGGCATCCCGCCCGGCCCCGTCAACGATGAAAACTGGCAACTCAAAATGCAGTTCTCCATCGACGGCACGAACAACAACACCGCGACATTCACCGCGAGCCAATTCTCCGTCGTCGCACCACACTTCCTCTACTACACCATCGCCGCTCTAAGCGCCGGCAACCACACGCTCACCGCGACGGTGTTGGACGCGGCGGGGTCCGCGAATCCCGCAGCCCAGATCGACTATCTCGTCTATAACCCCACATTCGACACCGTACATGATAAACCCGTATTCCCCGTCGCGACTCCAACGCCTACCACTGGCAGCAGCTCCTCGCCGGGACCGACGGGCGGTGGAGGTGGGGGCGGACAGTCGAAGAAACATTCCAAAGCCGGGCCGATAGCAGGCGGGGTCATCGGTGGGCTCATATTCCTCGCCGCTGTAGCCCTGCTAGCATTCTGGCTGTTGAGGCGGAGGAAACGCCAACAGGATGTCGTGGTGCCTGCCGTAGACCTCAGTGCGTGTTGTCTTCTCCCTTCCATTCATCCTGTCTCATATCTTCCCTTTCCTCCAGCACAAGAACCCTTCCTTGGCATGCCCTCCATTCACCACGACGAGCCTCGTCCCAGTGCGAGCAACGCCTACCGCCCATCCTCCGCGTCCTACATATCCAGCGGCGCCCTCTCCCCACCCTCACAATCCACCCAATCCTCTCCTCCTCCTTCGGGATCCAGCTCCCTGCCCATAATCATCCCCAGTCAAAAATCCCAACATTCACGTACCCTCACACAACAGCGGGACGACCTCGCGGAGGAGATCCGTCGACTCGGGTCCGGCCCTCCTACCATGAATCCCAGTGCGAGTGCGAATGCGAATGCGCAACACACGCAAGAACTCGAGTCTCGTGTTCGGGAACTGCAGAACCAGATGGAGGTGCTCACAAGGGAGATGCGATATCAGCAGATGGTGCCGCCGGAGTATGAGGAGGGTGGTAGGTAGGTAGGTAGGTAGGTAGGTAGATGGCGGTTGGGGGATGGGGGAGGACACACTGGAAATTTTGTTTTCAACTACTTAATTTCTTCGCATGACTCTCGGTCTCGCGGAATTTTACAGGCATGCTGTTTGACAAAAAAAAAAAAAAAAAAAGAGAATGCATACTGCTTCATGCGCTCGAGGCTGGTTCGAACAGCCAATCCTCAGCGGATTATTACTCCGCGGCTGCCTGAAGCCGTGAGACGTACACTTCGAGCTTACCACTACCGCAAGTCCGAAGACGAAGACAAAAAAAAAAAAAAAGGACTGGCATCTAACCATTATACTTAAATCCCAATTCCGATTCGAACGGCGTGCGTACCGCAGTTTCTGGCTGCAGCGAGCAGGTTAGTACCAATCGGGCGAGACCACGGACAAAGGGGGGATTGTGAGGAATGTCCGGGAACAGACTTTGCCGCCAACTGATTAACAGCCAACCCTCAGCGGATTGTTACCCCGTGGCTCCCTCCCTGAAGCTGGGAGACGGACACTTCGAGCTTATTTCGTTCAAATCGCCTGCCTGCGCGTTGTAGTGTACTTACACCGCTACTGCAAGTGCGAAAAAAAAAGTTCCGCTCAACCGTCTCAAGTCCCGATTCCGATTCGAACGGCGTACCGCAATTTTTCGCGCAATGGAGTAGGAGCGGCGAACCACGGCCAAGCGTAAGGGGACTGGGAGGAACGGTTAGGGTTCACTATAATAGAGAGTGCGCACTTGGATCGTGATTTGAACGGAAGCTTAAACTTCCCGCGAAAAGCCTACAGATATCCCAGTGAAACTTTGGAGCTGACGGTCCATGGATCCACGGACAGGGTATTTTTTTTAAAAAAAGAAAAAAAAAAGGCAATACTACTCCTTGAATACACAACGCCGAGTCGATCGCTTGTCGCCACATGTGCTCAGATCTTGAAACAGCAGCGACTGCGCCACAGAAGCTGAAGGCGCCGTTGGGATTAATAGCAGGAAAACTGGCTTGTATTTATACCACAAGCAGTGCTCGCACTCAACGCTGCGGGCTAAACAACTTGAATCATATCGTGAATCTGTTATTCTCGCTCGATGAGGTGACGGAGGCGGGAGGCCAGCTCTACGAATCATCGGCAAAGCTCGCTTGCCTCTGGAACGTGTGTTCATGTTTTTAATTACTCCTTCACATTGGTCTCGCGCAATTTGCATGCTGTTTGACAAAAAAAAAAACGGCGCTCTCGAATGGTGTATATATGGGCTCGAGCTGGTTCGAACCCAACTAACTCTTGACGGCGTCGTTGCTGAAGCCGGGAGACGTATAGTTACAGTGTCGAGCTTACTAGTATCTTCCTGGACGCTGGCTGGAGAGTAGGCCCCAGGGCCGCCGCTACTCAAAAAAAAAAAAAAGGAACCAAGTGGCCATTACAAATCCCAATTCCGAGTTGAACGGAGGGCCGCAGTTTTTCCATCGCTCGAGCACTGGCAGGAGGGGAGAACCAAGGCCATGGGGACTGGGAGGAATGGGAATCGCACCACACCACATTGTGTCCGTGACTTGAGCCTAAGGTTACCGCGAAAAGCGAAAGCTGAAGGACAGTTTTTATATTTAAAAAAACTGTATGGCTTCTACACATACCTCCCAACACCGAGTCGATGCGGGGGCGTCGCATATTCTACGATTTCAGATTTCAAAGAACATCTTGCGACCGCGCCGCAGCGCCGTTGGGATTAGCAGCAGGAAAGCTGGCTTGTATCTATACCGCTACAAATATGAAGTCTATGTTGAACAGCCCACCCCGGGCGGAGCCTCTAAACAAGTATAATGTATAATCGCAGCGATATCGCTCGATGAGGTGACGGAGGGTCTGTGAATTTCAACGTGGAGATGTTCGGATCAATCGGCGGACGGGTGTATTCGGCCTTGATTCCTGATGACAGCACGCGGCTGCTTCCGAGTAGATAAATTTATAGAGGAATACAAATGGCTTGCAGTATTCATCGTGGTCGTGCATCGGCCCTACTCCTGTTATTTATATGGCTTTGAAGCACTGTATTTTACAAAGCCGACATCCCCGAGCCGACATCACGGATCTGCAAACGACCAGTTCGTGTGACAGCGTGTCAGCCCTCTTCCGCACGACCACCATGTGCATCCACGGAACCACTCCTTGCCCTCGTCGTCTCGGGACATGAACCCACTCCAAAATGCTATAGGCAGACGCTATTCTTCTCCTCTCAGTCCGAGTCTCCGTCTCATTGACATCGCTAGCATGCTGCATGACCTTGGCGTGGCTCTGACGGTTTCAGCTCGCGGACCTACGCTCAGCGCTGATTCTGGCTGAATTGCGTGTTGAAAGCTTGCCAAGCGCTAGCTAGCACCAAGCCATCGTATGCTTTGTCGCGTTTGTCGGGCTCAAGTCTTTTAAAGTCTGCGCGTTCTCTGCGACGGTCAAGCCCTGCTCAACGCACCGTCCCTGTCCCTGTCCCCGACCCTCGCCCCAAAACCCATGTCCAAGCCAGTGACGATCGCAGGCGGGGTCATCGGTGGGCTCATCTTCCTCGCGCGCGGCTGTAGCCCTGCTGGCGTTCTGGCTGTTGAGGCGGAGGAACCGCCAACGGGACGTCGTAGTGCCTGCTGTCGATCTCAGTGCGTGTTGTCTTCTCATCTCCGTTCCTCTTGTCTCATATCTTTCCTTCACTTCAGCGCAAGAACCCTTCCTCGGCATGCCCTCCATTCACCATGACGGACCTTCCGAACCTCGTCCCAGCGCGACCGGCTACCGCCCCTCCTCCGCGTCCTTCATATCCAGCAGCGCCCTCTCCCCACCATCGCAATCCACCCAATCCCCTCCTCCTTCTGGATCCATCTCCCTGCCCATCATCATCCCCGGCCAAAAATCCCAACACTCGCGCACGCTAACACAACAGCGGGACGACCTCGCGGAGGAGATCCGGCGAATCGGCGCTACCTCCGGGCCTGACATCACCACCACCACGAGTGCGAATACGAGTGCGAGTGCGCAACACACGCAAGAGCTCGAATCCCGCGTTCGGGAACTGCAGAACCAGATGGAGGTCCTGACGAGGGAGATGCGGTATCAGCAGATGGTGCCGCCGGAGTATGAGGAGGGTGGTAGGTAGGTAGGTGGATGGATGGCGGATGGGGATGGGAGAGGACACTGGAAAATTTGTTTTTGACTACTTAATTTCTTCGCATGGCTCTCGGTCTCGCGGAATTTTACAGACATGCTGTTTGACAAAAAAAAAAAAAAAAAAGAGAATGCATACTTCTGTATGCGCTCGAGGCTGGTTCGAACAGCCAATCCTCAGCGGATTATTACTCCGCGGCTGCCTGAAGCCGTGAGACGTACAGTGGCAGTTTCGAGCTTATCCTCCCCGACTCTGAGAGTAGATCTAGACCGCCGCTAGTACGAAGACGAAGATAAATAAAAAAAGCACTTGCATCCAACCTATATAAACCAAAATTCCGCGTTGAATGGCGTTACCGCAGGTTCTCGCTCGATCGAGCAGGCGAGACCACGGCCAAGAGGGGATTGTGAGGGAATGTCCGGGAACAGGTATATCTATGTGGCTTTTCCGCCAATTGTTTGGTTTGTTACTAGTGACGCGTGGCTCGCTGAAGCTGCAAAGACGTTACGGTACACTTCGAGCTGATTTTGTTCAATTCGCCGCGTTGCGGCGTACACCGCTACATACTGCAAGTGCGAAAAGACAACCTCTTCAACAAGTCCCGATTCCGATTCGAACGGCGTACCGCAGTTTTTCGCGCAATCGAGTAGGAGCGGCGAACCACGGTCAAGCAAGCGTAAGGGGACTGGGAGGAACCAGTGAATGCCTGCACTATAATAGGGAGCGCGCACTTGGATCGTGATTCGAGCCGAAGCTCGCGAAAAGCGGGGTTACAGATACAGTATCCCAGTGAAAGCTGAAGGACAGTTTTTTTATATTAAAAAAAAAGCAATACTACACAGTACAAGTACCTCGCAACGCGGAGTCGATCGGTCGTCGCCACATGTGCTCAGATCTTGAAGCAACAGCGACTGCGCCACAGAAGGTGAAGGCGCCGTTGGGATTAGTAGCAGTGAACCTAGCTTGTATTTGTACCACTGTGTTCGGGTTGGAAATATGAAGTCGCCGCGGCCAAGCACTGCTCCCACTCAACGGTATGGGCTAAACAACTTGAATCATATCGTGAATCGGTTATTCTCGCTCGATGAGGTGACTGAGGCGGGAGGCTAGCTCTACGAATCAACAGCAAAGCTCGCTTGCCTCTGGAACGTGTGTTCATGTTTTTAATTACTCCTTCGCATTGGTCTCGCCGAATTTGCATGCTGTTTGACAAAACAAAACTGGCTGCTCGCATATGTGCTCGAGCTGGTTCGAACAGCTGAATAACTCTTGACGCCGTCGTTGCTTCCCTGAAACCGTGAGACGTACAGTTACAGTTCCGAGCTTATCCTCCTCGACTTGGGTGGAGAGTAGATCTAGACCGCCACTGCTCACAAGTTCCAAGGTGAAGACAAAAAAAAAGCGCAACCAATCACTACAAATCCCAATTCCGAGTTGAACAGCGTCCCGCAGTGTTCTCGCGGGATCGAGCTGATTACCACACGGGCGAGCCACGGACAAGGGGACCGTGAGGAATGTCTGGGAACAGATATTTATATGAAGCAAGTAATCCTACAAAGCCGACATCCCCGAGCCGACTCGGAGGTCTCGGACATCAATGTGGAATGACGAACGGTATGGCATGGTATGCACTCGAGCTGGGTGGGTAGATGGCTGATAGGGAAGGAAAGGACACTTCGAAGACTGTTTACATCACGTACTGTTAGACAAAAGAAGAAGACGAAAAAAAAAAAGAGGACGGAAGTACCAGCATTATGCACTCGAGCTGGGTCGAACAGGTAATTGCTACCCTCGTGCCAGTGGCTCCGAAACTGGGAGACGTACAATTCGAGCTTATTTCGTTTAATTCGCCGCGTTGCAGCGTACACCGCTACTGCAAGTGCGAAGAAAAAAAAATGCCTTGACAACCCAAGTCCCAATTCCGATGCGAACGGCGTATCGCAGTTTCTCGCAGGTGCCAAACCGGCAAGCTACCGACAACGGGGATTGCGAGGAATGTCCGGGAACAGGTATTTATATGCCTTTTCCGCCCATTGTTTAACAGCCAACTCTCAGCGGATTGTTAATCCGTGGCTCGCTGAAGCTAGCGGGAGACGTATACTTTGTTCAATTCGCCGCGTTTGTAGAGTACACCGCTACATACATACTGCAAGTGCGAAAAAAAAAATCACTCCATGACAACCCAAGTCCCAATTCCCAGTTGAACGGCGGGCCACAGTTTTTCTATCGCTCGAGCAGGAGCGGCGAACCACGCCCAAGGGGACTGGGAGGAATAGTAATCCCCGCACCAGAGTGTTCGTGACTTGAGCCGAAGCTTACCGCGAGCAGCGAAAGCTGAAGGACAGTTTTTTTTTTTTTTTTATATAAAAAAATTAGGCAATTTACCTTCTACCTCCACCTCCCAACGCCGAGTCGATCGGTCGGCGTCGCATGTGCCAATATGATTTCAAGGAACATCTTGCGACGGCGCCGTTGGGACCAATAGCAGGAAAGCTGGCTTGTATTTATACCACTACAAAATAATCTACGGTCTTACAGTTGAACAGCTGAAAAAAAGCCCGACCGGGGGCGGACTAAACAAGTTCAAACTGGATGACTTTCCATAAGCATAGATATTTTTTCAAACATTTCCCAACGCGAAGCCGTACACAAGCCGGACACCTGTCGGGACCCCGAAGCTTGTCGACTTCATTTCCGCGTCGAATAGACCTTAAATCTGTAGGGGGGGTCCCTACCCCCCCTACAGATTATCATTGCACAATAAACCATTTCAAACCTTGTTGGTCGCGTAACGGACGACATGCCGCCGCTCGGCCATTCACCCTGCCGCTTGCTCGTCAGCTCCGGGGCACAAGGTGGCATGAAAATTGCTCGGGCCGTCCAGTACCGTGGTACAAAAGTTTTTCCGCGTAGAATCAGCAGCAGAAAGAGGACAGGAGGGACCTTCCAAATGGAGCTCGAAGAATATCTGGACAGCGCTGAACTTGAACAAAAGCTTGCGGGAAGAGGTGAGGAGAATAAATCTTTTCAACAGATTCTGCCGTTGGCCATCACTGGGACCGCTCAAAAAATGCAAAATGTATTCTATCCTTATGGAAAGTCACCCACTCCATATCTTGAATTTTGTTATTCTCGCTAGCTCTGAATTTTCGGCTCTGGTACTGGTAGATGTTCGGATCAATCGGCGGACGGGTGCCGTACTCGCCGTGTTCACCGTATTCTTCGCCGTCTGCTTGGACATCGAGCACAAACGTTCGGCCCGTCTTTCCTTTTCTGGACCGTTCGCTAAACGAGCATTGTTTCCTGGCTGTGGCAAGCACCTATATAAACTCGAGAGCCTTAAACATTCAGCTTTAATCACCATACCGCCCTCCTCCCCAGTTCCTCTCCAACCGCTATGCCACCCTTCCCCGTCGACCCCGGGACACACATCCTCCTCAGCCCCCCGCAAAGCCGCGTCCCATTGGCTTCCGGGCCAGCGCTTCAAGATCCAGCTCACGATCGTGCGCGCGCACTGTCCCTCGACGTTGGCTCCAACCGCTTCGCCTCGCTCGACGCCTACACGCTGAATACCACCTCTCATTCGCCCGTCTTGCAGCGCGTGGTCGAACCGGACGACACTGTCGTGTACATTCTCCCCGGTGGCAAAACGCTGCGTCTTGGGACAAAGTTCAACCCAGCTGCACTCGTCCCAGTGCGCGCTGTTCGCGCAGACTCAGGCTGCTCCACCACACCAGAGTCCGCGGACAAAACCCCGGCTCGTCGTAGCTGGATTCCGCCATCCCTCCGCGTTCACCGACGAAACCGCCAATCGCACGATGCCGAGGACAAAACACCACTCATCCCAGCCTCGGCTGTAGATCGCGGCCGCACCGGAATCCTCCAACTCGGACGCGGAATCGAGAATCGCCCGTCGACAACGAAAAGAAAGGAGATCCCGCCGGCCTGGGGAATAGCACAGCGCACCCTGACGCCTCACGACGAGATACTGGACGAAGACGTATACGACGAGCGGACCCCGGAGGAACGCGAGGCCATGCATGTGAATGCTGCGATGCGCAGGGCGGGGTTCGTCTATGAGCTGGTGGACGCCCTGAGGGAGTAGTTCGTAGCAGAACAGTTCAAGTTAACCCGTTGACATCGTTCTCGCGATGTCCTCATTTCACATAATAAAATAACGGCTAATATTACCCAATTTACAAGTCCTGGGCTGGTTCCGAACCAGGCAACGCCGCTCGAATAGCTCAAGAGTCTCTTATTGCGTGGCGTGGGCGACAATCCGCCATCCTAAACTGCTTGAGCAGCAGACCTTAACCACTGATACCTCGTCTTACTTGAACAAACCTCGAGTTAAAAAACACTGCCACCCGTCTTACCTCACATTCAATACGACAAGGAGCGATGGATCCTAAGTAGCACGGGTTAAAAGACTGTCGAGACAAAGAACACCGCCCAGTCCCAATCGAACGGGACTCCCTAGTGATTACTCCGTGGCACCGACGTTCTCGGAAGCGGTCACGACTGGGCTTGTTGCAGGCGACGAAGTTGTGAGAGAAATACACAAGGTGAGATTGAACTTGAACTAAAGTCTACGCAAAGATACAGAGCTTATATACTAGGACAAATATACTAGAAGATTCTACAGAGCATATGAGTAAGAAGAACCTCGGGGAAGCGGGGAGAACGAGTTGGCGCTGATGTGCTGACTCATGATCCGAGCCGAGGCGCATCACTTGATGCGCACCATGAGTTCGGCTTGTTGGATCTCCAACACTCCCCTCCAAGCCGAAGTCCATTACCAAGCTGCGTCGTGATCCTCGGTTGCGGCTCCAGCAGATTCCATCTTATCAGGACAGTTGATCTGATAATGGCCTTTCTTGCCGCACTTGAAGCAATTGATCTCGGATAGTGGACGACGTGGATGTGATGATGAGGCACGGTAGGCGGCCTCGCGTTCGCCGGTGCCAGTTCCAGATTTTCGTGATTCCTCGTTCAAAAGGCGTCCGATCACGTAGTCCAAGGTAAACTGTGTGGGGTCGGTGGAGTCGAGGGAAACGACAAGCGTGTCGTATGCATCGGGTAGGCCCATTGTGAGAACCAGAATAATGTCCTCATCTTCCACTGTGACTCCCGATTGTTGTAAGCGCAGGGCGACACTGCGGACTCGTCCAATCCAAGTCGACATCTTCTCAGAGTTGGCGGTATCCAGCTGCATCGACATGAACTCGCGTCGCAAGGCCATGCGCGTCGCAAAGCCGCGGGCTCGGTGTACCTTCTCCAATTCTGCCCAGATTCCGACGGCCGTGGGTGCAGTCATATGCGACAGTTGATCGACATCGACAGATAGAATCATCTCGGCGCGTGCCTCGGCGTTCTTGCGATCCCAGTCGCGTACACCTTTCGAGTTCGGTCCAGTCGTAGGTCTCGGGGTGGTTCCAACAGCGACATCATGAAGGTTCTTCCGTACAAGGACAGCTTCCATCAAAATGCGCCAAATTTCGTAGTTCTCGTTCGACAATTTCGTCATGCCCTTCGCTTCAGCCATCGTGGCGCTCGGGTGCAGGTACGATCACGGTTCGGGTTCGGGTTCGGTGCTGGCTTTCAGCAGGGCCAGGCTTTCGGTGCTGGTTTTCAGCAGACCAGACTTTCGGTGCTGGTTTTCAGCAGACCAGACTTTCGGTGCCGCTTTCGGGTAGGCGGGCTTTCGGTTCGTCGGGGTTTCGGATCAGCGGTAACGCGGCGTGATAAGCGGAGTTCGATGGGGGGGTACGACAGCGAGATCAACAGGAAGCGTGGTCGAGCTCGGGGCCCATAACCTGTGAGAGAAATACACAAGGTGAGATTGAACTTGAACTAAAGTCTACGCAAAGATACAGAGCTTATATACTAGGACAAATATACTAGAAGATTCTACAGAGCATATGAGTAAGAAGAACCTCGGGGAAGCGGGGAGAACGAGTTGGCGCTGATGTGCTGACTCATGATCCGAGCCGAGGCGCATCACTTGATGCGCACCATGAGTTCGGCTTGTTGGATCTCCAACAGAAGTATGTACCGAATGTATTTATGACAACATGAAGAGGCGCTCAAACTTCGTACGCCTCTTCGAAGATCCAAAATAAACAGCTGCTTTGCCGCTTGTGCGGCTGCCAAAGCCTGCAGCCTGCCGCACCAAAAAAACTTATCATGGTTGCGCACATACATGTTCGGCTCTCGCTTCGAACGAGAATCTGTGATTGATAAGTCTTCGGGAAACTGCACAGAGGTGTGAGCACGGACACCCACTGCTGAACTTCTTGCGTCTGCGAGCAAATGGAACATATGCTGCAAGTCCCGCCATGCAGAACACTGAAACTTGAACGGAAGGGCTTTGTATGCCTGTTCGAACATGCACAAGAGACAGCCTCTTTGCCGTAGAACAAAGTAAGATCACCAAAAAAAATTGCCATCGCGTACGACTATAATGTTCAGCTCTGGTTTCGAACGAGAATCTGCGATTGACAAACACTCCGCGAATTAATTGCAGATGTGTGAGCACACGGACCCACTGCTGAACTTCTTGTGTTTGCGAGCAAGTGGGACATATGCTGCAGGTCCCGCGATGCAATCGAACGGGACTCCCTAATAGTGATTACTTCGTTGCACCGAAGGTGTCGGAACCGGTCACGACTGGGCTTCTAAGTACCGAATGCATTTATGACAACATCCGAAGGGGGTCAGGCGCTAAAAGCCTCGTACGCCTCTTCGAACATGCACAAGAAACAGCCTCTCTGCCGTAGAACAAAGTAAAATCACCAAAAGAAAATTGTCACCGCCTACGACTATTATGTTCAGCTCTCGCTTCGAACGAGAATCTGCGATTGACGAACACTCCGCGAGTTGCACAGCTGTACAGATGTGTGAGCACGGACCCACCGCTGAACTCCTTGCGTCTGCGAGGAAATGGAACATATGCTGGGGAGGGGCATACGCGATGCCTTTGATGGCAGTGTCACAGGACTGTGACCCCGCTTAAACGTGAAATCAGACGGTCGTTGAGCAAATGATGGCATATCTCCTTGCTCTGTACACCTACGTACCTCATTTAAAGAAAAAATATTTTCGAAAATGACCGAATTATCCGCTCAAAAAAATTTGGAAGCTTCGCATGCTTAGTTCTCCCGATATTCTGTGCAAAAGAGCGCTAGCCCACGTAAGTGTGTCGTCCGTCTTGCTCTGCTCACAGCGAACTTGTTTCAGCCTCGATAAACATAATTCTTGCTATTGAACCTGCTACAGCTTCCCCCCTGACCAGTAGATGTTTTTCCAGACACATTCCCTTAGAATTGGTGATTCCAGAGGACTGCTCACGGGCACTGTTTCCTCAGTTCAACACCAGGTCAAGCCATGAGTTTGCAAGTTTGAGCAGAATTTGAGTGATTGTTGGTCTCTTTTTTTCTACTGTGGGCCTTATACTAACTTCTAGGACGGTTTCCACCACAAAATAGATTGCAGAAACACAATTCGGCGCTCAGTCGGGATGGGTAGCATCAGCTAACGGTCATCAAGCCATTTTCTCGGCGCCCAGTGGCTCAATTGAGCCGGAACAACTTGAGATGTACAGCATCACCATATTCCGACCCAATGAGGATGTAAAATAGGATATATCCCACAACTGTGCACAACAAACCCCACAATACTGTGAAATCCTAAGATCTTGAATAACTCGGGCTTGTGGACATCAAATCATATAGAAATTTGCAGAGGTGTACAACCTAAGAATATAAACAAATTGGCCGAGGGACTTTCCTTCTGGATAGGCTCGCGGTGTACTAGACCAGAATCTGTGATTGATGCGTCAATAAATCCAGTAATAGGGCGTATTTCGGAGTTTCCCTCGGCCAATATGTTCGGCCGCTAATTATCGAGCGATGTGCCAAATATGGGCCAAATTGGTGCAAATTAAACCGAGTTATAAAATTTTCAAAGTGATCACTTTTCGACGACCGCCGCCCAAGCGGGTCACAGTCCTGTGACGCTGCCATCAAAGGCATCGCGAGCCTTGCAGCATATGATATGCTGCAAGGCTCGCGATGCAGAACACTGAACGCTCCGTATTAGATCCATTGATACGAGCTCCGAGATGCCCGAGCTCAAAAAATCAACAAATTTCCTTCAATCTTCCGAGGATTATCTCCGCTGACGCTCCTCACACCGCAAACCTCTTCGCCGCCGGCCCACCAATCATCCCCCCAACCAACAAATCCGGATGTGGCACGTCATAAGTCCCAAAGCACCCCTCCTCGAAATCGACCTCCGCAATGCGCTGCTGCATGCCTTTGACGAAGGTCCCGAGCGGACAGAGCCCGTCGGCAGACGGCGGGCAGCCCTTGATGCCCGTGAGCGGGACGACGGCGTCGTTCAGCAGCCAGCGAATATGTGTTGCCTTCGAGGTACTCGCGAGTATTTTGCCAGTGGAGGTGGAGGAAGAAGGGCAGGAGAGGACTTGGCCGACGAGATTGGCTCCGAACGGCGATATTTGGTTGACAACGTACGACTATGTCACCAACAAGTCAGAATTATATTCGTCACAGCAGCCTGAGGAGACTAAGCACGCACGCGATCCTTCGGGATATGCGTCGACGGTAACGGCCCCGTACGCGCCATGCTGGTAAAGTTCATCGCAACCACAACTGCATTTTC
Source organism: Mycena amicta (assembly GCA_029282125.1). NCBI lineage: Eukaryota > Fungi > Basidiomycota > Agaricomycetes > Agaricales > Mycenaceae > Mycena > Mycena amicta. The sequence goes on along the minus strand of JARIHP010000103.1, from coordinate 92,073 downwards.
GGTTCCACGATCAGCGGCTTAGCACCGTGAGGAGGAAAGAACGAACTGGCGCTAATAACTGTGTCGTGCGTCGCATCGACGAAGATCGGCTGGTTGAGCGGGAAGGTAACGTTGCTGCCCACAGTGGTAGCGTTGGTTGTGGAAGTAGAAGTGGTGATTCTTCCAAAAACGAAGATGAGTTTCCTGCGAGACGCGAAGTAATGTTGTACGCACCGCTCTCCAGTGAGTCTCGAAACTAACTCCTGCACCCAGCCAATACCCTGCGCCGCAACAGCAGGATTACCGGGTCCGTTATTGTACCTGCCCATCCTCTCAGCTGTGTATCTGGGACAAAGAGAACTCGACGCACCAGAACGAGAGATCCACAGAATACTCGTACCCAGCCCACTCCTCCTCCGTGAACAGATCACAGAACGCCGAGTATCCCAGCGCGACGGTCTCGTACGCGCATGTCTGCTGCATCGTAAACAGCCACGTCGAGTTCAGCGTAAAGCCCTGAAGGTGCGGGGCGAGGCTGAAACGGCGGTACGAAATATGAGCGACGAGAAAGAGCGAGAAACAATAGCACAAACCGCTTCTGCGCGTCCTTGAGGTACACCTCCGCCCAAGCATTCGTGAAGTTGGTAGCGATGCTGGAGATGGCATTGTTTGCGTTGGCGCACTGGTCGTACGGCGCGAGAGTGCCTATCATCGTTGTTACAAGCTGACCGGAAGAAAGAACACCAAAAGACTCACTGTTGAACCCAGACGCCTCGATCTCGATCAGCTGGTGGTAATCGTTCGCGTAGTCCTGGACGCCGAAGAAGCCAGCGGAGAAGTGAAGCGCAGAATCGACCATGCGTTCTGGATCGAATGCATGAGAGCTAGAACGGAGGCCGAAGAAAAAGAGGATGCGTACCCTCGGACGTAGTGCGCCAGACCGGAAGATCCGTGAATCCCTTCAGAAGCTCGCCTGCAGTGGGTTAGAAGAGGAACACCGACGGCGAAAACGCACCGTATTTCACGCGGAAGCCCACACCAAGCTCGAACCTATCGCAAATTCAGCTTGAGAAGGCTCGGAATCACAAACGTACATTTGAGCCCGCCCGAAGGGCGTAAGAATCTCCGCGCCCAGCTTGTAGGTCCACGTATTCAAGAACTCCAGCGGGCCACTCGCGCTGAGCTTGCCCGTGGCAGCGACCGCGTTGAGCGCAGCGGCCAGCTGGGCTGGACCCTCGCCCGTGGTGGGATATCGTGCACCGTGGCGATGGAGAAGATGGACTTGGGTGAGGGAACATCCGGCTGGGATGAGCGGCGATGTGTTGGGGAGGCCGAAAGCGGATTTCGTAGATGCAGAGGATGGGGATGGCGAGCGGAAAGGCGAGAGGTTGCCCCACGAGTGGATTACCGAGAAGCCAGACGAGGGAGAGACATGGTCCTCTGTGCCAGGTTCGATGAGGGGAAAGGTGTTGTCGTAGATGGGTGCGACTGGCGCGGTGGCAATGGCGAGTGCTTCGACTCCGGCTATGAATGTTCTCAACGACATGCATCAGCGAGAAAAGATCAAAACGCACTTGGCGTTGGCCCAAAGACGTTTATCTGCGTTGCGTCTGGAAAGTCGGACGCATTCTCGGTGATGGTCGCGCCGGCAGGCGGGAACTGGAACGTCTGCGTCGACCCAGCGAAGGAGGATGCCTTTTCCGCGTTGATAGCGGCTGCCGCGATTGCGAAGAGGACCGGGGAGGTAACGGGGAACAGCATCGTCTATGGTTATTCGGCGGCACGGTGCTTTTTAATGGAGCGGGAATGGTGCGCGTTGCGTGAGTGCATCATACGTAAAATCATCGAACGTTCGCTTGTCGAAGTTAAGAATACTTAGAGTGTGAGCGCCATGGAGGGATCCGAGAGATGTCCTGGGGAAGGCCAGGAGAATAGCGCCTGACAGGTTATTTTGCAGTAAGACGATGCTCCTGGGCGAGGGCGGCCGGGGAGCTAACAGTCGCTCAGGTGGTGTGTGGTGGTGGTGCGGAGGAAGAGCGTGGGACGTTGTTACACGTGTTTGGCTAGCGGCTATTCGTGATGCCGGCCGGCCGCGTCGCGCGCGGGGATGTCGGCTTTGGGATTAATCTGCGGCGGGAATATAAATCACCTCTGTCCGCAAGCTACGATTCGTTACTGCCCACCAAAAACAAGCAAAACCAGATCCAGAGTCACGTAGACTTCATAGTTCCAAGCGGAACACAGTGCTATAGCATCCGAGCTTTCCTGCTATCAATCCCAACGGCGCCTTAGGCTTCTGCGGCGCGGTCGCGAGATTTGATTCCGGCAGCTACAATATTTGACGTCAACCGATCGACTCGGCGTTGGGTGTGAAGAATGTATCGCCTTTTTTTAAAAAGAAGAAATGTCCTTCAACTTTCACTGGGACATCTGTAGGCTTTTCGCCGTAAGATTCAGCTCAAATCACGGTCTGAAATCGTGCACTATCATGATGGTGCGGGGATTCCCGTTCCTCCCAATCCCCTTGGCCGTGGTTCGCCGGTTGCCGTTGGCACCTGCTCGATCGATGGAAAACCCGCGGTATGCCGTTCAAATCGGAATTGGGAGTTGCCTGTGGAATGGTTGTGAGGGTTTTTTTGTTCTTTTTTTTGCTTCGCACTTTGCAGTAGCAGTGTACTCTGCAACACGCACAGATTCGAGGGGAATAAGCTTGAAGTGCCAGTGTACATCTCCCCGAGTGCATGATACTGTACCATTTCGACCAAGTGTTCAGTGACGGGTGACTCCCAGAATTTTTTGATGTGCCCTAAAATCACCTCAATCAAAAGAAATTTTTTCGGGCATCCCGGACGTCGAAAATTCCAAAATTGATGAACACTTGGTCGAAATGGTACAGTACTCGCACTCGCCCCGGTGCTCTATTTTTTCTTCTCTGACTACCAGTAGGTGATGTAAACAAGTAAAACAGAGTTGCACAATCTATGAAGGGTCCTTCCCTATCAGCCATTACCCGCCCACACCGCCAGCCTCCTCATATTCCGGCGGCACCATCTGCTGATACCGCATCTCCCTCGTCAAGACCTCCATCTGGTTCTGCAGCTCCCGTAACCCCGCCTCCAGCTGCACCGGGTTCCCGCTTACAGTGGTATTCGCATTCGCAGTCACACTCGGGCTCTCACCGGCACCGCCGGCGAGTCCAAGTCTGCGGATCTCCTCCGCCAGCTCGTCGCGTTGTTGTGCCAGCGTCTGAGACTTTTGGCTGGGAATGATGAAGGAAGAACTGGGGGCAGAAGAAGGGGATAGGTTTCGTAATGGCGAGAATGGTCTAGATACGAAGGACTCATCGCGGTGGACGGAAGGCATGTTGGTGAAAGGTTCGTGGGCTGGATGAAGCTAAGATATAACGAATGGAGAAAAAGAAAACGAAACACACTATAATTGACGGGAGGCACCACGACGTCTTTTTTTCGTTTCCTCCGCCTTAACCACAGTAATAGGACAGCCAAAACGACGAGGAGGATGACCCCACCGACAACCCCGCCGGCTATGGGCCCAGCCTTGGAATGCTTCGACTTGGCCGTAAACCCACCGTCACCGCCCGTTGACGGTGACAATGACGATAACGGCGGCGAGGCCGACGAGGATATCGATGGCGATGCACCGCTGGCCACTCCAGACGAGGCTGGGAACACCGGCTTATCGTGTATCGTCGCGAAGGTCGGGGTATAAACCAAATAATCGATCTGTGCTGCGGGATTCGCGGACCCAGCTGCCTCCACCACCGTCGCGGTCAGCGTGTGGTTGCCAGGGGTGAGCGCACCAACGGTGTAGTACAGGAAGTGGGGCGCGTAGACAGTGAATTGACTGGCGGTGAAGGTTGCAGTACTGTTGTTCGTGCCGTCGATGGAGAACTGCATTTTGAATTGCCAGTTTTCATCGTTGGCGGGACCGGGAGGGACGCCGTAGATGGATAAAGAGGTACCTAGGTGGCCGTCAGAGGTGGTTAGACGGTAAATGGAGGGGATGCACCAGCGAACGGAAACGTGAATAAATCCCCCTTGGCGCTGCTCACATGCGTCGAATTTCCGTGGGGCACCATCGTTGCAGTGAACGGAATCGTTGTATTGTTGTTTGGGTCGTGCGGCAGCACAGGCAGCTCGCACCCAACCTGGAGCGTCGTACCATAGTCGCTCTTCACCGACCACCCCCCATTCCACTCAATCTCCTGGCTGCTGTCGTCCAGGAGGATTGTCATCCCGTCGAGACTCGTGAACTCGCCAACCTCGACTAACGCGTAGTTGATAGAGACACCGCGGTAGCCCATAAGACCGAGGTTCATGGGCCCGGCGACGGAGAGACTGTTGGAATGACAAGCCGATTGATGCGACATCACCCCGCCTTACCAATCCCGATGTTCTGCCCGCTTCCTCCGCTTTCTGTTTACTCAGCGTATAGAACATTCTAGTAAAGTTCCTACAGTATAAATACTCTTGTAATCTTCCGTAGACAGCAGTTGAAGTTCAATCTCACCTTGTATATTTCTCTCACAGGTTATGGGCCCCGAGCTCGACCACGCTTCCTGTTGATCTCGCTGTCGTATCCCCATCGAACTCCGCATCGCACCCGTCGAACCGTAACCGCCGTAACCGCCAAACGCGCCTAACCGAAAGCGCCCATCGAACCGAAGCCCGCCTATCCGAAAGCGGCACCGTAACCGAAAAGTCCGCCTATCCGAAAGCGGCACCGTAACCGAGCCGGCCTAATCGAAAGCCGCACCGTAACCGTAACCGTAACCGAGCCGGCCGTATCCGAAAGCCGCACCGAAAGTCTGGTCTGCTGAAAACCAGCACCGAAAGCCTGGCCCTGCTGAAAGCCAGCACCGAACCCGAACCCGAACCGTGATCGTACCTGCACCCGAGCGCCACGATGGCTGAAGTGAAGGGCATGACGATAATTGTCGAACGAGAACTACGAAATTTGGCGTATATTGATGGAAGCCGTCCTGGTATGGAAGAATATCCACTCTGTTGCCAGGTTGCTTGGTGATGGATTTCGGCTTGAAGGGGAGTGTTGGAATGACAAGCCGATTGATGCGACATCACCCCGCCTTACCAATCCCGATGTTCTGCCCGCTTCCTCCGCTTTCTGTTTACTCAGCGTATAGAACATTCTAGTAAAGTTCCTACAGTATAAATACTCTTGTAATCTTCCGTAGACAGCAGTTGAAGTTCAATCTCACCTTGTATATTTCTCTCACAGAGACGGCCGGTGGTGAGGAGCTGTCCGCCGAGGGCTGGCGATGGGTACTTGTAGGGTGTGTAAGACGAGAGGTCGGTGCTATTGGCCTTTGGGTCGAGCGGGTTGCTTATAGCGATGGTTTGGTTGTACGCCGGGAGCACAGGCGGAGAGACGCCGAAGAGGGATATCGACACACCTGGGAGTTGGTGGGAATGAAAAGGGGAATGAGAGAGAGGGATCGTTGGAGACGCACCATCCAGACCGAATACCCATGGACTTCCCTCACCCAGCGCCACTGGGTCAGGCACAAACGTCGAGTCGTTGAAGACGCTTGGGAACCAGTCGTCTTCTGGGTACCATCCGCCCGGCGGGTTAGTTGAGTGGGTGTCGAAGCTGTGGTCCCCGATGATAATCGTCACTGGCTCGGACATTGGAGGGACGGGGACGGTAAAGGCAGGTGTGTTGAGCAGGGCTCTCACAACTCCACCGGGGCTCGACCGTCGCAAGAACGCGCGAAAAAGCTCGTCAAGCACAGAGTCTTGAGACTTTAAAAGACTTGATGAACCCCGCCCGACAAAGCATACGATTGTTTGGTGCTTGGGCGCCCCGCTACAACACGCAATTCAGTCAGAATCAGCGCTGAGGGTAGGTTAGCAGAGCGGCGATCATGATGTCAAGGAGACGGAGATTGGAACACGAGAAGGCGAGGGGAGGACTAGCGTCTGCCTATGGCAGTTTGGAGTAGGTTCATGGCCCAAGACGACGAGGACAAGGAGTCGTTCCGATCCAGATGGTGGTCGGGCGGAAGAGTGTTGACACGCTGTCACACGAACTGGCAGATCCGCGATGTCCGCTCGGGGATGTCGGCTTTGTAAATTCCAACGGCTTGAAAGCCACATAAATATCTCCGCTAGCTACGCGTGGCTGCCCTCACGTCGTTCCCGTGCAAATCGCAATTCGGACGGTCACTGAGCAAAGAAACAACATGGCAACGATTCGCAGACGCGCCGCAGCTCAATGATTCCGACCAAAGCAATGCCAAAACAGAACAGAAAACACAAATGCATCCCCAGTCCTTGCAAGTACCGCAACCGCAATGCTCAACCTGGAGCACGATCCCCCTCCTCATATTCCGGCGGCACCATCTGCTGATACCGCATCTCCCTCGTCAAGACCTCCATCTGGCTCTGCAGCTCCTGTACCCTTGCCTCGAGCTGCACTGAGTTCCCACCAGCATTCACATTCACATCCGCACTAGCACCCGAGCTTTCACTGGCATCCGGGCCAGCACCAGCACCGAGTCTTCGGATCTCCTGCGCCAGCTCATCGCGTTGTTCGGCCAACGTCCGCGTCTGCTGGGACTTTTGGCTGGGAATGATAAGGCGACCGAGGGCAGAACTCGAAGGAGATTGGGCTCGTTGTGGGGAGAGGGCACTGCTGGATACGAAAGACGCTGATGATTGGGGGTAGGACTGCTGCGCGCTTCCACTGGCACTCATGCGGCTCACAGAAGGCATGCCGAGGAAGGGTTCTTGTGCTGCACAAATATATAAGCTATGGCGGAATGGAGAAGGAACAGGAACGCACTCAGATCTACGGGAGGCATTTCGGCATCCCTATTCCGTTTCCTCCGCCTCAACAACAGCGCCAGGAAGACCAAAACGACGAGGATAACGAGCCCTGCGATGACCCCGCCTGCTATTGGCCCAGCCTTTGAAGGCTTCGACTTGGCTATAAGCCCAACCCCACCGCCACGGCCTGTCGACGATGGCGACGCGCTGCTAACCACTCCCGACGAAACCGGAAATACCGGCTTGTCATGCACTGTCACGAACGTCGGGGTATAGACCAAATAATCGATCTGCGCCGCGGGATTTGCGGACCCAGCTACATCCAACACCGTCGCCGTCAGCGTGTGGTTGCCCGCGGAGAGTGCGGGAGAACTGTAGTAGAGGAAGTGGGGCGCGTAGACCGGGAATTGACTGGCAGTGAAGGTCGCAGTACTGTTGTTCGTCCCGTCGATCGAAAACTGCATTTTGAGTTGCCAGTTTTCGTCGTTGACGGGACCGGGAGGGATGCCGTAGAGGGACAGAGAGGTGCCTATAACAAGAAGTGAGTAGAGTATACGGCAGACAGTAAACGGAGGACACACCAGCAAACGGAAACGTGAATGAATCCCCCGTCGCGCTACTCACATGCGTCGAATTGCCATGGGGCACCATCGTTGCAGTGAACGGGGGGACCAGCGGAACGTTACCGGTGACGTTTGGGTTGTGAGGCAGGACAGGCAACTCGCACTGGACCTGCATCGTCGTCCCATAGTCGCTCTTGACTGTCCACCCCCCGTTCCACGCGATCTCTTGGCTGCTGTCGTCCAACAGGATCGGAAACCCCGTGAGACTCGTGAACTCGCCGACCTCGACTAACGCGTAGTTGAGAGCGATGCCGCGGAACCCCGTGAGACCGAGCTTCATGGGCCCCGCGACGGAGAGTCGGCCGGTCGTGAGGAGCTGCCCGCCGAAGGCTGGCGATGGATACGTGTATGGCGTGTAAGAGGATATCAGGGTGCTGTTCGCATTTGGGTCGAACGGGTTGCTTATAGCGATGGTCTGGTTGTAGGCCGGGTCCGCAGGCGGAGACACGCCGAAGAGGGATATCGAGACACCTGGCAAGGAGATGAGAAGGGGATTGACGAAAGAGGGATTGTTGGAGACGCACCATCCAGGTCCAAGACCCATGGAATACCCTGACCCAGCGGCGCAGGGTCAGGCACGAACATTGAGTCGTTGAAGACGCTCGGCCACACATCGTTCTTTGGGAAAAACCCGCTGGGCTGGTTCGTTGAGTGGGGGTCGAAATTGAGGTCCGTGATGAGAATCGTTACTGGCTCGGACATTGGATTGGGGGTGAAGGGACGGGGACGGTGGAGGGCGGGGGAAGGCGCGGGGCTCTCAGTAGTGCACTGAGGTCCCAGTGGGGGAGTAAAAACAAGAGCTGTCGAGGCGGTCCAGACTTTAGTATGTTTCATGATCCCCGCCCGAGGGATCAGAACAATAGCGCTTTGCGGGGTCCCGTTTGAGCGGCCTATGTTTGTCTATCATGGAGATGCTGTCCCGACGGCAACCACCATCGTCAGCGTAGAGCGGCGATCGCATTGCCAAGGCGACCAGACTCCGCAACATGTTCAACTTGGGGGGTTTGTTCTGGGTTGGCGATGGAAAGTAGCCTGAGAAGACTAGCGTGTGCATGGTACTCACTTATTAGGTCCAGGGTACAGGTCTTCGAGAAGAGACGCCAACGAACGGTCATGATGGTGGTGCGGAGGAAACAGCGTGGGACGTTGTCACACCGCTTTTGGCTAGCCGCCGGCTATTCGTGATGGCACCCGCCCCGCGCTCGGGAATATCGGCTTCGGGAGCTGAAGGCCACATACCAGTCGCAGACGTTGGTCTGAAGTCAAGATGCAGACTATACTGATCCCGCTCGGTTTCGAGTTCCTTCGCACTCCTTTGGGAAACCCTCGTTCGATCGAGGCTTGATGACTGATGTTGAGGTCTCTTATGCTTTTGCGACAAATCGATTTCAAGTTCCGCATAAAAGCAAAGCCAGCAGCGGTTCCCGGTGCCCGCGCTCCTGAAAGATTTCAAAACTTGATCTTTTACTCAAATTCATGGAGATCCCCGTTCGATTGAGGCTGGAGTGGTCATCATCAACAGTGGTCTAGACTTTTTTTTTTCTGATTTCTTCTCCTGAAGAGCTTATCATCAGATCGTCGAGCTCTCGCGCGAGTTCCACATTCAGCGCTTTCGGGTGTAAAAGGAAAGCCAGCAGTGGTTCTTGGTGACCGCGCTCCTTCAATCTTAAGGTTGAGTATAATTCAAGGGAGTTCCCCGTTCGATTGGGGGCTGCAGTGGTGATCATCCGCAATGTTGGAGCCTTTGTTCTGTTTTTTTTTTGTTCTTTTCCCAGAAGATTTTATCATTAGATTCCCGAGCTCTCGCGAGAGTTTCAAGTTCAGCGCTCAGGCTCTCCTGGGCAAAGGAAAGACAGCCATAGTTTTTACGTGGTGACCGCGCTCCTGAGAGATTCAGAAGAGTTTTTTCCTTCCTTGTTTCTTTCTTATTCCTTACTCCGCAATTGATCATCAGAGTACCGAGCTCTCGCGAGAGTTTGAAGTTCGGTGCTGTCCTGTGTGAAAGAAAGCCAGTAGCGATCCTTGGTGACCTGCCCTCCTGAGACATTGAGAACCTGGAGTGCTTCGAAAATAATTCATGGGGATCTCCGTTCGATCGGGGCTGGCTGGTGGACGCTCGATCTCCAGAGTTTTTGTTCTTTCTCTGATTTCCCAGTCCTGAAGAGTTTATCCGATTCCCGAGCTCTCGCGAGAGTCCAAGTTCAGTGCTTTCCTGCCTAAAGGAAAGCCAGCAGCGGTTCTTGGTGACCCGCACTCCTGAAAGATTACGGGGGTTCAAGCTCTATGCATGATTCAGAGAGTTCCCCGTTCGATTGGGGGCTGGTTATCGTAGGGCAAGGATTTTTTGTCTTACTGCTCCCTACGTAGCGTCAGCTTGAGCCTCCCAAAAAGCGACGAGTTCTAACGCACCTTGAGCTGCTCCTCGAACCCCACCTTGCCTGGCATCGGCGTCGCCAGATCCACGGCGACCAACGCCTCGGGGAACTGGTCCTTTGCAATATCCGCGATTTTGACAACCTGAAAACGGTCGCCGTAGCTCGCGTAGGCGGCTTGCAGCTGACCGGCACCGGCGGTGCGGGTTGGCAACCGGCATCCGTTACCGATTTGCAGGTTCGTAACCCGCACGTCTGCAGGTTGGTACTCCACACCGGTGCAGGTTACTACCCTGCAAAGCGTGCGGGTTGCTAATCCGCGCATGCTTCCTACAGACTCCTCGACATGCTCAGCTCGGGGTTTGTTTTGGGTTGGCGATTGAAACGGGATGGAAGCCTAGCGTGTGCATGGTACTCACTTTGGTAGGCCCAGGGTATAGGCCGTAGAGAAGAGACGCAAACGAACGCCGTCGATCGAACGGCCATGATGGTGGTACGGAGCAAACAGCGTGGGACGTTGTCACACCGCTTTTGGCTAGCCGCGGCTATTGGTGATGATCGGCTTCGGGAGCCGAAGGCCACATAAATACCAGTCGCAGATGTTGGCCTGAAGTCAAGATGTAGACTGTACTGATCCCGCTCAGTTTCATTCGCACTCCTTTGGGACACCCTCGTTTGATCGAGGCTTGATGACTGTCAATGGTGTTCCCGTGTTTTTCTTTTCTTTTGCGACAAATCGAGTTCGAGTTCTGCACTTTCCTGCCTGAAGAAAGCCAGCAGCAGCTCTTACTTGGTGACCACGCTCCTGAAACATTGAAAAACTCGAGCTTCGACAATAATTCATGGAGATCCCCGTTCGATCGGGGCTCGCTGGTGACGAATCTCTGTCAAGATTTTTTTTCTTATTCCTGAAGAGTTTATCATCAGATTCCCGGCGAGCGCTCGCCAGAGTTCAAAATCAGCGCTTTCTCGTATGAAAGGAAAGCCAGCAGCGGTTCTATGCCCGCACTCCTGAGAGATGATGCAGACTCGAGCCTCGATGATACTGTACCATTTTATTCAATTCGCGGGCACTCCAACTTGTGACACTCGGGATAATCGTTAAAATTGCCATATAAGGCAAATTTGATGGGATCAGAGCGCCGCAGGCGCCAAAATTTGCCAAAATTACCCTATTTGGGCCCCAAGAACTGGCTGTGACCAGTGACTCGATGAAACTATTCGTCGAAAAATCTCATTGTGACTGTGACATAACTAATTGAATGAAATGGTACAGTAATTCATGGAGTTCCCCGTTCGATTGGGGCTGGCTGGTTACCGAATCTGTAGTTCGATTGTTTTTGCTCAAGTATCTCTTATTCCTCAGCTGATCATCAGATTCCCGGCGGGCCCTCGCGCGACTTCAAGTTCAGCACTTTCTTGTACACATAAAGGAAAGCTAGCAGCAGTTCTTGGTGATTGCGCTCCTGAGAGATGACATTCCACGAATATATGTGGGAGGAGAATTCCCGTTCGATTGGGGGCTGGCTATGATGCATGTGGTAGTGTTGGAGACTTTTTTTTTTGTTATTCCTGAAGAGTTTATCATTCAAGTTTGATTCCCGAGCTCTCGCGAGAGTTCAAGTTCAGCGCTTTCCTGTACGCGTAAAGGAAAGCCAGCAGCGGTTGTTGGCACCGCGCTCCTGAGAGATTATTTTCTGCCAACAGCGATAATTCAGGGAGATCCCCCGTTCCACTGGGGGCTGGTTATTGAGGTGCTAAAGCCTGCGATTTTTTTTTCCTTATCAGAGCTTATCATCAGATTCACGAACTCTCGCGCGAGTTCCAAATTCAGCGCTTTCCTGCGTAAAAGGACAGCCAGCAGCGGTTCTTGGTGACCGCCCTCCTGAAAGATTAGAGTGCACGAGTAATTTCGGGAGATCCCCGTTCGATTGGGGGCTAGTTATAGCAGACGGAACTGTAGGGATTTTTTATTTTTTATTTTATTCCTTCAGAGTTTATCATCAGATCCCCGGCGCGCTCTTGCGAGAGTTTCAACTTCAGCGCTTTCCCATATAGAAGCAAAGCCAGCAGCGGTTCTCGGTGCCCGCACTTCTGAGAGATTAGGATTGTAGAATGATTCATGGAGATCCCCGTTCGATTGGGGGCTGGTCACTGGCGTAGGGACCTGGAAGGGCACAAGTTTTTTTCTTCCTCTTATTGTGGCGTTTTGGGAAGGTCAAAGTCGAACTACCACCGTTCAAAGCCTGCATCGTCGTCGTATAGTTAAAGTCTCCAAGATACCAGGACAAGTCCATCGGAGCTGTAGTGTTTCCATCGCCTTTCACTTATAGTTGAGCGATTGATTGTTGGATGTCCTTGGCGGATCCCGGTTCGACACCGGGGATGGGCCTATGTTAATAACTAGTGCTTGGTTTTTTTTCCTGTTTATCGCTAATTCCAATCCTAAATGAATTCAAGCTACCCAATTCAAACCAGTCGATTGCATAAGGCGTAGAGCAACATTTCATCGTCTCGAACTTTTACTTACAACTTCGGCTTCCGTATCACATGTCCCGCCTCCCTCCACACCCCCTCAACCCTCACCAAATCATCCACCGTCTCCAACATCGTCTCCTCCGTCTTCCGAAAATCCGCCTTATGCATCCCCAACACCTGCTCCACGCGCGTCCAATCCAACGGCAACACATCCAGCTTCGTCTCCGTCAGCACACTCGTCAGGCGGCCTGTCAACCCCGGGCGCTCCGTTGCGATGAAGTCGAGGATCTGGGAGACGGACCAGCCCGTCGGGGCCGACAGTATGATGCGCTTCCGACCGACTTGCGCTGTGGGCGGGGCGGCCAGCGCACGCACATGCGCGGCGGCGACGTCCCGGACGTCGATGTACGTCGTCGCCACGGGCGGGAACACGCCTTTCGCGAAGAGCAGGTTGTAGATCATGTAGTTTGTGGAAAACGTGCTCATCGTCGGGACCGGAGGGATGGGGTAGTTTTTCGTCAGGGGGCCGAAGAAGAATGTTGGGTTTACTGGTAGGGAGGGTTATAGCGGTGGGGGTAACAAGGGAAGAGACACGAACGAGTGGTGACGTCGACATGCGGATGTTTGTCCGCCCAATCCCAGAGCGCCTTCTCTGCGAGTTTCTTGGACACGACGTACACGGCCATAGGGTCCTTTAGGCTCAGAGCCATCTCCTTCGTAATCGGGGTCCAATCTACAATGTAGTAATGGAATGGGTGGGATTCATTATCACCAGCGCAAACGAAACGCACCTTTATCCGTGAAACTAGCCCCCGCAACAGCCGGCAACATCTGAACACTCGCGATCGAGCTCGTCACGACAACCTTCTTCACGCCGGCCTTCTCTGCTTGCACAATGACATTGAGCGTCCCGTCCACTGCTCCCTGCGGCCGCGTCAGCTTGAGTCCCCCTTCCCCCCAAAAGCGACGAGTTATGAACACACCTTGAGCTGCTCCTCAAACCCAATCTTGCCTGGCATCGGCGTCGCCAGATGCAGCACCGCGTCCACCCCCACAAGCGCCTCGGGGAACTGGTCCTTCGCAATATCCGCGATCTTGACGACCTGGAAACGCTCGCCGTAGCTCGCGTAGGCTGCTTGCAGCTGGTCAGCTTTCGCCCCGCGTGCAGTTCTAATACGCAATTAGAAAGGCTGGCCTGCGGAAGTCTGAAGGAAGGAAGAACCCACGCTCGAATACGATACCCCTTGGCCAGCAACTGCGCGACGACGTGGGAGCCGAGGAACCCGGAGGCGCCGGTAACCTGGCGGACGTCAGAATCTATGCGATTGGAGAGACCCTGCGGGGACGTACGAAGACGAGCTCGGAGGACATGGTGGCCAAAGGCAAGGTGAGGCTCGGCCATGGGTCGGCCTCGGGCTTGTCGACACCGGGGCCGGAGCGGCGTTTTGATAAGCAACCGGAGATTGATATCTACCGGCACGGCATCGTGACCCGAGCAGTCACAGGGACGGCAATCACCGATCATTTTTGCTCCTTCCCGCCATGAGCCGCCTTTTTGTTAGCTCAGCCAAGATGAGCTCGCGAGTCAGGCTGAGTGTGAGGCAAGGTAGTAGTGTGATCCGTGTCCATCACTCTGATTGACACGTCTTCTCTCTTCTCGCGTTCACGTCGTCTCGTCGTCTCATCGTCCTCGCGTCCGCTCTCCTCACTCCCAGCCGCTTTTTTGTGGTCATCATGCCGGCCTCTTGCGCTACAGTCTCGCTCTCCACATTCCCGCCACATTTCCTCCGTTTTACGCCGCATTTCCGGACGTCATCCGCGACCGCTGGTGCCGAGCACATGGACCTACCGTTCTCCCACTCGCTCATACGACAATTCGGACTTCCAACAACATGCTAGCACCGATAGGGCCGAAGGACAGGGTACAAAGTGGCGCGAGGATGCACGAAGGCCCGTCACCCAAATTATCTGTCATATTGATCTCCTCCGTCGCATTCAGACCGGGACACTTGCGCCATCCCGGACCTCCCGACCCGCATAATCCGAACCGCATTGAACAGCGCTATCCGCCGCATCCGCATCCGCAGTCCGTGCAAACCGGACCCAGGAGTCCAGAACGTCGCGCGAGCAGAATAACGACTACAGAAACGCGCGGCTGGCCTCGCCGCCACGGCGCTCACCGCATCGACGCCTCGGACGCCTCTCGACATCACCCCTCATACCATGATCGACGTACCTTCCAGCGCCACATCCATTCATTCAACATCGCCGTCGTGTGCAGTCTACCCGTTCGCTGAACGATCTCGATCCGCCATGGTTCAACGGACACTCATTCTACCGCCATCGTTTACATTACCTTTCTTCCGTCATCTTCGCAGACGCAACCCTAGCCGCACCGAGTCCCCCCTGCTCCGCGACTATCGTACCGGTATCTTCGCAACCGCAACCTAGCCACATCTCCCTTTGGCAACACCATACGCGACAAAACAAGCATGGCGCTTGCTTCAAACTCTTATCCACGCTTGACGCTTATCGACACCGCTTCGAGCGCCCACCCGGGCCATCTCACATATCGGCGGTGTTCTCCACCGAGTCACCTCGTCCCGTACTCCGTCTTGTACATTGGCACCGATTCTCCCATCGCACTGTTCGTCTCATCCCATCCGAATCTCGCACATCGGCACCCTCATCTCCCGCGTCGGCGCTCATCCATCTCGTCTCACGAACGACGTGCATCCCCTCTCCCGCTTCCGGTGCTCATCCTCCTCTCATGCTTCGGGCATCTCGTGCCTCGGGCACCCATCCGCGTCTGACGCTTCGGCCGTTCGTCTGATCTTGCGCTTCGGGCGCTCCGAGTCATCCTCATCTTGGCACTCTTCTGACCTTGTGCTTCGGGCACTGTTCACGATCTCGCGCTTCGGGCGCAGGTCATCGTCTCTCGTCTGGCTGTGTGCTTCGGGCGCCAGTCACGTCGTCTCTCGTCTGGCCGTGTACTTCGGGTGCCGGTCACGATCTCGCGCTTCGGGCGCAGATTGTCGTCTCTCGTCTGGCCGTGTGCTTCGGGCGCCGGTCACGTCGTCTCTTGTCTGGCTGTGTGCTTCGGGCGCCAGTCACGTCGTCTCTCGTCTGGCCGTGTACTTCGGGTGCCGGTCATGACCATGTACTTCGGGTGCTGGTCATCATCTCTCGTCTGGCCGTGTACTTTGGGTGCCGGTCATGACCATGTACTTCGGGTGCTGGTCATCGTCTCTCGTCTGGCCGTGTACTTCGGGTGCCGGTCTTGTACGCTTCGGGCGCTCGTCATCTCGTACATCCGGTTATTGCTGTTTAGCTGCTTTGGTGAGTTGTGTCAACAGTTTTTATATTGCTCTGCTAACAATTCTTATTTTATGCGTTGTGGTCCATATTCTCTTGCGCCATACCGTTCATTTGACCTCTTTCAGCTCTTTGTGGGTCCTCGGCCGCTTCACTCACCCTCGCGCGAGTCTGCGACTCTTTGAGCTTCACTCTGGTTGGGTCGCTCTGGGTCTCGTTCAGATCCTCGGCGGCCTTTGCGTACGGGTTCGGCCGTCCACCAGGCGTCATCGTAGACGTTCTCGTTGGCCGGGACGGCCGTCCCTTCCACCCACCCACAAGATCGTGTTCGTCTCTTCCGGCTCATCCAGACACGAGAGAGCACAGACCTACCTTGCCCTCCAAACGCATGCCGACAGACGGGCAATGGAACACCGGCGCCAACTCACGCCCCACTGGTGTAACCCTGGCCACACGCCCTCTTCCTAGAAAGCATCCGCATCCCTGCTCATGCCACATGCCTTCCTGGTGCCGCCCTGGAGCCGCGGCGCTTGCATACAGGACATATGTACTAGTACATGGAGTCGCTTAGCTCTAACGATGCGAGCCCCACCAACCACATCCTCTTCACCAACGACCCTCATCCACACACTCCCCTCTCAGGCTACGAATCTCAATCTCCTTCGGCGCCCGACGACTCTATCCATCGCAGCGTACTTACGCGTTCTTCTCCTTCTCGCCAGCACACGTCGATCGATACCCCGAATCCTCCTCTCCTCTCCTTCCTCTCCTCTCCTCTCGCGCTTGCCTTCCAGTTGCCCACACAGGTTTTGTTTCACTTTCACTTTGAAAGCGACTATCATCATCATCCTCCAGTAGAGAAGAAAACGACTTGACGATGGCAGATCGGGCTGGTAGGCTCAAGCGGGTACAAGAAAAGTAGCGCCGTTCCGACATCTCATAGCCCGTTACCTCTGAGGGGGGGCGTTTTGCCCGTCTACTTGTTTTTAATGGCGATTAATCAACCAAGACAAGAACTCTCTTGCTACGAACTGCTTGCATTCTGCTGTCTCGTGTGTAGGGGTTGATAAAACGACCGGGCAACGACATGACTCCAATTTCCCGCACGAATGCATTGCTCGGTACTCAAATCCCTCCCTCGAAAAGACAATCAACCACCTCGACCATTATACACTGGCTGTGGCGCCTGAACCATTGCGGGTGACGGGGAACCGTACATCGGCACCGGGAACTGCGCGCCAGCGGTGGTGGTGTCGTGCGTCCTAGCAACGGGAACCCAATCCGGCGCTTGCGAGTAGTTCTGCGGGGCATTCGGATTCACGCTCGCGGCTCCTCCTCCCCCTTCCGCCATCCACGCGGGCTGCTGGCCCGGCGGCAACATTCCAGGTCCGCCCTCGGCATCGAGCGCCCCACGAACACGGCGGTTGTTGTAGCGGTAGATTAATATGGCGACGACGATGATGAGGAGGACGAGGACGATGACGGTGACTGTTTCAATAATGCTTGGATTCAAGTTGATACGGTGAAAGAGGTGTGTGTTGGACGTACCGACGACCGGTGTGTGGCCAGTGCCAGTGCTCGTTGTGGTGTGTATGAATCTTGCGGCTGCTGGACGAGGAAGTAGACAGAGGGACCCAAGTACGCCGGCGAAGGCAAGACGTGAAGAAAGCTGGCGCGGCATAATGCAGGATGTGAAGGGCCGAAACTAGCGGCGAAAAAGAAAAGAGGGATTGAAACGAGGAGGGAGGGAAAGGAA
Source organism: Mycena amicta (assembly GCA_029282125.1). NCBI lineage: Eukaryota > Fungi > Basidiomycota > Agaricomycetes > Agaricales > Mycenaceae > Mycena > Mycena amicta. The sequence continues at coordinate 74,741 of JARIHP010000103.1, read as the reverse complement.
AGGAAAGGAAAAGACTCCAAAAGTCGCACAGGAATCCACGCGAGGGTTTTATTCCCTCACCGCCATCTGTCAATCATGCGATGAGCAATAGATTAGAATACAGTGTAGGACGCACATCACGGCGCCCAGCGCGATGGGAACAGAGTGCAGCCTGTGCGGAACGTACATCACGGCCCCAACGATGAGCATCGCCTGGTTAATCGACGCAGATTAGATTAGATTAGATTGATTCCGCTCAGGCTGCGACTCCTGAACTCCGTAAGGTCTTTCATCGGTCTTCTTTCCAGTCTGATTTGCGCTGCGCGAATTTCACACACGATGCGTTCCTCGGGCAACTCTCCCTCGAAAAACCAATCAACCACTACGATTATTATACACCGGCTGTGGGGCCTGAACCGCCCCCACCGGTGCCGGTCCCAGGGAAGCATACATCGGCACCGGGAACTGCGCGCCAGCGGTAGAATTCTGCGTTCTAGCAGCGGGTCCCCAAGCCGGCGCTTGCGAGTAGTTCTGCGGTGCATTCACATTCACATTCACACTCGCGGCTCCTCCTCCCCCTTCGGTCACCCACGCCGGCTGCTGGCCTGGCGGCAACATCCCAGGTCCACCCTCGGCGTCCAATGCCGCACGAACACGGCGTTGGTTGTAGCGGTAGAACAAGATACCGACGAGGATGATGAAGAGGACGATAAGGATGATGCTGACTGGTCAATCCATGGGATTAGCCTTGGATACAGACAGGCGAAGAAGGACTGTTGACGTACCGGCGAGAGGTGTGTTTCCACTCGTCGCAGCGTGTATGATGATGAACGCGGCTGCTGGACGAGGGAATAGACCGAGGGACGCAAGTATGAGGGCCAGCCTAGGCAGACCCGAAGAAAGCTGGCGCGGCATCGCGATGGAATATGAAAGATTCAAAGGGGCCGAACCCAGCGGCGCGAGAGAAGAGGGAACGAACGAGTTGGGGGGAGTAAACGAAGGGAACTCCAATGGTCAGACAGTGGGGAAGTTTTATTCGTCACAGCCATCCGTCGCGAGCGGTCAATCACCGCCGTTCCCATCGCCAGTAGATCAGTCAACAGCCCCGGGTCGCCGAGCGGGATGCGAACAGAATACAGTGCGGGACGTAGATCATGATGACGGGAAGATCATGGAGCGAGCGAGACCGAACAGTGGATTAACTGAATCGAGGAGCACGCGTAAAAGACGGGATGAATCGAATCCTACGTCCAATAAAACGATTCCGATTTCTCAGATCCTTCCAACACCTGCTCTGTTGCTGGGACTCGGTGTTCGACGCATGTCTCCCGGTCTAGGGAGGTACCCGCGCTACCAAAAAACTCATCAACACCGCAAAAGCAAAGAAAAACAAGCAAGAAAGAGTTTAAAACTCACCCGAAACTCGCCCCCAGCCTCGTTCGGATCCATCATCATCGGCGCAGAGATTCCACTCTGGTCATAAACCGGCTGCGGCTCCTGAACCACCGCGTACGTCGGTACTGGGTACTTTTCTTCGCGATCCGTCGACTGCGACACGAAGGAACTGTCGTCTCCCGCGGCCTTGGACGGGAGCGAAACCATCACCGGTCCTTGTCCCTGGGCTAATTCCTGCTGCTGGAGGAAAGATTCGTCCCTGGGCCGTGTCCCGGCCTCGACATCGCGCTTCTGTGCGAGTGCAGCTGCGCGTTGGCGTTTCTGCTTGGTGTACCAGACAAAGAAGATGACGATGCAGAGGAGGATGATGATCGGGGATACTGCCGGTATGTTAGGGCCGGATGACTGAGGAACGAGAAACGGGGACGCACCGATGAAGACTGGATTGATCGCGTAATCGCCTACGACGAGAAAGCCCGCGGCGGGTGGGGTATACGACAAGGCGAGGATGGCGTAGATGTAAAAATACGAGGGAATGCGCAGGGCCGAAGACGAAGAACGGTGGTACATGACTAGCACAGGGGGAAGAACGAATGAAGAGAATGGAAGATGGAAAGAGTGGCCAGCAGCGGAGGCGAAGAGGCAGGGAGAAGAGGAAAGAAGGAAAAACGATAAGGACAGAGATGGAGCGGCTGTCGGTGGAGAATGGCTTTATATCTGGCGGGTACTTGGTGATGGACACGACGCTGGCGACAGTACTCCACTTGCGACACGAGCGCGAACAGGTAAGGACACCTGCCGACAAGTGAAGTGAGGTGTCGCACTTCGGATTAGGGTAGGCGCCGAACTTGAGCCCCGCACTGGCATCACCGCCCAGAGTGTCATGCGAGGGACAGGTGTCGCCAGCGTCGTTTTCGAAACATTCCGAGCCAGTGGAGTGTGGATGGGCGAGAAGACGAAAAGTTATGAATCAGCTTGGGCGCAGATCTGTGGATCGTTGTAGTGGCGAGACCATCTCGTTGCGCGACGTTTTGACGCGGCAGGCCCGGGCCGCTGAGTCAAGTTGACCTGCGATGTGCGAAGATTGCGGCGAGAACTTGAGATTGGGGTAGAGGGGGAATGGAAGATGAGATCTCTGCGCGATGAGTCGGCCATTAGGTCGGTAGTTCTCGGACGCGTAGCAAGAAGCACGCACCAGCCATTCGCCACACATTCATCCCACATAAGTACAGTCACATCTGGGCACTCTGACGGACGACTCGAATGGCTTGAATCTATGGCGGCGGATGGGCGTTTGACTCGGACAACTTGCGTGGTGCTTGCGAGGAAGGATGGATGGATGTGGTCAGAAGCAAGCATTGCATTTGGGCGCTCGTCTTTGTCAGCTTTCACTGTCAATCAATCAATGAATCAATCCGCATTTGGACGATGACGTGGCGTCGCACATCTTGGCTTCATCCACGATTGGAGCGTTCGTCGCACTCTCAAGTCTCCAAGACGCTCGTCAAAGCAATCGGATTCGAATTCTGTTTACATCTTCCTTTGACTGAGTCCGTGCCGTCCGCAACTACCACCCCTGCTCTGTGATAACCTCCTCGTGCTTCTTGTGGGCTGCCAAGGCCAGACGAAATCAGTATCGTGCTGGCGGCAAGGGAGTGAACTTACCTTGGTGCTTGGCCTTCTCCTTGTCGACGTAGTCGAGCTACGAACATCACATCGTCATTCCTCGGATGGACAGACTACTCACCCCCTTGGTCTCGACCATCCGGTCAATGAACGCACCCGCGAAGCCAGCCATAATCTCCTTCGCCTTGGCGTGGCTGTCCGGCTTGCCGTTCTCCGCGCAGTGCTTCTCGTATGCCTTTGCTGCCTGCGAGCGGACCGGTCGTTCAGACACTTGCAGTTGGAGACGAAGAAGTATACGCACCTCGTAGGATGCGGCGCCGGCGATGAGCTCGTGCGAGAGTGCTGCCTTGTGAGGTGCGTTGGTGACCTTTCGTCTACGTCAGCGTTGTCCCTATACCGAAGGAATGAAAGCACGAAACGCACCTCCTCGTATGCCTTGGCCTCGTCAGACTGGTGGTGGAAGAAGCCCATGGTTGCTGGTGGTTATCGGTGGGTTGTGTAGCGAAACAATGAAGAGGGAATGGCCAACCGGAGGGAAGCTCCAGCTTTATATCGGCTGCGCAGTCCCTGTCTTGGCTTCGTCATCGAAACTGCGATGCGGCATCGTTAGTACTGCCTTGGCGTTCTTGTGGTGGAGTGGGTGCGTTCACAACGTTTAGTCACGGTCGGGCGAACGGTCTGACTCAGTCTTAACCCACCTCCTGTAGATCCACCGTCGGACTCTGATGCATATGTTCAAGTTGCATCGCGCGATCGCTGCGTTGGAGTTCACGCGTCGTATGGAAGCGAGCGGACGGAGGATTTTTTTGAACGTTGCGGTGTTTTGTTCTGGATCGTGGCCAAGGCCGAGGAGACGGTAATGGGGGAGGACGGAGAGTTGAAGGAGTTTCATCAAGTCTGAGTTCCGAGTCTTGAACGTTGACGCAAACGACTGTGATTATAAATGTATATAGTATCGATACTCGTAAATAGTAGACGCAACAAATTATAGCTTTCTAGGTTCTCCCTCCGCGAATGAGATCTGCAGCCTGGAGAGCAGTCAGCAGGTAGTATGTCGGGGACTCAAGACTCAACTCTTTCTCCGATCATGTATACGGTGGACGACTGGATTTGTCGCAATCAGTGAAGGTTGAGCAGGATAGTAACGTTTTAAACCTCACCAGATGAGCGCTGACGGGGAATGGAATAATAGAGGCATCTAGTTCTCCCATCAGCGCCGAGACCAATGTACTTGGTCAGAGGGCTCACCAGCGACGCGGACATTGGCAGTCCCATAGACCTTCAACGCGGTATCCACCACCCCGCCCAACTCCTGCGGCATCATACTCAACGATCCCACTTCGTGATTATCGCTCGCTACAACCCCCCTCAGCCAATCCTCGACATCCGCATCCGACGAGCGATTCGACCCGGGTTCAAATTCGCCTTGGTAGAAATTCCCCAGTGGCGGGGCGACGAGCATCTTCCTGGCGAGCTTGATTCCGCCGACCTGAGCAGCGACATCGAGCGGGTGCGCCCAATACGCAGGGTCCACGGCAGGCGGTGTGTCGGGATTGGCAGAGACGATGTGTGAGCGTCCGCGTGAGAGTGGCGCGTATAGGACCGAGTTGATTGTTGTGTAGTTGCGTGCTGGGCGGGCTGCGAAGGAGGTTGGACCAGAGTAGCCGGGCTCTTCGGACGAGGTTTGAGTGGATTACCCGGTGAGCGACCCAAGAAGCACGTACCAACGTTGACTTCCAGCGGAAGCTCTTCATTGCGCTGGTATAGGTTCAGCGCGATCTCGTGCTGCGCTTTGATTCCCCGCGCCAACGCAGGATTCCCATTAGAGAACTGCTGAGCGAAGTGTGTGAGGTTCTCTTCCGCTTCAGAGAGCAGGGTGGCGAGCTGTCCGGGGGAGAACACATCAGATGGCGCTGCGATACTGAGAGAACGCGGTGCAGCCGAGTACAGCCCTATACAACTCTTAGCGTCAAGCGGAATGCTTCAGTTGCACGTACCCGTCCGATTCTTGAACCACAAGGCGAGCTGATCTGCGGCAAAGCCGGGGTTGAGGAGTAGTGCATCCTTGGTTAAACTACGAGCATGTTAACTGGCATTCATCCAGGACAAATTCAAGGACACATACGTGATGTTGGTGAATGAATTCGCCCAGCTATGAACGTGATCTATTGTTGTATTCAGCCATAACTCCGACAGAGGGGACAGCATCGTACCGGCGAAATTCTCTCCAACTGTAGGCAGATCCATAACCGGCACAACACCCGCTGCTCTCAGAATCCTATTCAGCGGGGTCAGTCTTATCAATAAAACCATGAGGACACGTACGTTGAGTTCCCCACCCCCGACAGCTCCAATACCTTCGGGCTCCCAATCGTTCCAGCAGACAAAACCACATCAGCAAAACCCGAACATTCGTGAGTTCCAATATATGCTCTCAGAATTGTATATTACTATCTAAGAGAATACCTGAGATTAACAAGCCGGGTATTGCCTTGCAAAGTAATGCCTAATCAGCCATGAGATTGCAAGACGACGCCAGAATAGATAACCGCTGCCATTCGGCCATCGAGCTGGCGATCACCTTGTAATTGAATTCCAGTCTGGACTTTCTCTTACATTCCACCACCACAGTCGACAAGCCGCTAGACTCTAGGCTGAATCAATCCAAGAATACTCTCACCAGAACCACGATGTGGGTATTCCGCTCCCTCGCCGCCTCATCTCGGACGGGATTTTGCCCGAGTGAGCCGCAGTCTGTCGGGTACGGCTGGTTCAAGCACCACAGGCCTGAGAGAAGGACAGGGTAGATTATCGTCGATATCGACACGGACGCAGCGTGAAATTTCTCTAAGTCCCACATCACTTGGCAACACGTCACTATGGCGTGCTTGATGGGATGAGTCAGGCCGCGACAGATTGCTGTCACGCTGGTTGCTCTTGCTTTCGCCCACCACCCACTTCCTTTCGCCCACCACCCAACGTCTCTTTGCGGCCCCAAGCGGCAGTGAGCGCTGTATCAAACTCCCCACCCCCATTCCTCACCTCACCGGCCTCACCTCTTGCCATTCGGCCGTCCATGACCACCCTCCACGACCAGCCCTCAAGCCCCAAAGACAAGCCTCAAGCTCCGAGGACGACACCCACGACGTTCAAGATACGCGCTGATCAAGCTCGCGCTCTGCGTCTACCAAGCCCCTCAACGCCTATCAACGCTCAACACTCCTCAGCTGCAGCCGCAAGACCCTCCCTACTCGCGAGAATACCCTCAATGCCGTCAACATCTCGGATAGCCGCAACGTCAAGTGACGGAAGCAGGATGTGGACGATTGAGTGCGATGGGATTATAGGTACGCTCACCCTGCTCATTCAATACTTTTGTACGTCCGCTGATACGCCATTAGCTCTTTCCGCACAACCACACCGACCGACACCGACCGACGTCCTCGCTGATGGCTGCGACGAGTTCGGACTGTGCTGTCACCAGGTGCGCAGGCAACGTGCCCCCATTACCGGCTCGCTGATATGCCATTGCAGGAGGGTTCTTGGTGTGACGTCCTCGGGAGCAGCGACCAGCTGGTGGGGCTGTTGATCCTTTTGAGGAGCTGTGGGCAGAGTCGGATGCCGTGCCTGTCGATAGTATAGCCCAAATATATTTATTCGCGCATTCCATCGCCTGTTGGGTCTAGCTGCCCAATAAGTTGTGTCTTTCTGTGAGAATAAAAGCCTTGCTGGCACCTATGTATAGGTATCTATTACACCCTGCAGATTGCAAGCGGTCGATACATTGGAATGTATGGCGCGCTCGCTATCAGCTTGGCTGCTCCGCCATCATCTTGCAAGACATTGCAGCGGCTTCCAAGCTCTCAGGGCACTCATGGATTCTCTGCCAACGGCTTGCACCATATTGGAGCTTTGGGTACATTATATTGTAAGCCATTCTTTTATATTTTCATTCCGGTTTTGCTGATGCAGTTGAGTTCGATGTATCATTTGCGACATGCTCGGGCCAGCTGGCTTGGATTCATTTTGTTGTCTTCAGATAGAGACCATCTCCTTGCTCAAGCTAAACTGGAATATCAGACATTCGCAGGCGAGCGGAGCCCACTCTATCTATAAACCACGGAATCCAAGACAAGGAAGAAAACATGGGTGCACCTGCCGGTGAGCCGAATTATGAGACCTTCTTGTTGTTCAACCACGACAAGTACACGGTGTACACCAACTGCGAGTACCTCTCCTGCAACATTCTTGCTTGCCTTGACTCGTGCCGCTGATGCAGCTGCCTGACGTGAGATATTTGACCCAAATTAGACTAACACGTTGGTAACACGAGGAGCCACGTCACCGCCGAGGCTGTGTGGAAAGCTGTAGCCTGCCGCCATCCTGCTCTTGACCTCGATGGCCCAGTACCCCCGCCGACCCCAAGTTCCTGCAGTTATGGCAAGATGCCACCAAAAAGTATGAGGACGAGACAAAGATCAAGTTTGCAACGCACGCCCTCGCCGCCTGCACCCACCCCGATGCAGTTCTGGATGCACTCGACCGCGACCTGCAGGAGTTCAAGGACTACCGCGACAAGAAGGAGAGGCTTCGGAAGTGGCTGAAGCCCATGCTTCACCTCATTGGTTCCCTTTCGGAGGCAGCGGGAGAGACGGCAGCCATGGTCCGTACTACCTTCTTCACTTGTGCTTCAAGCGCTGATCGCTGTGCTAGCACGTCCCCTACGCAAAGGCTGGCTTTGTTGCGCTCGGTGTGCTGGTGCAGGTGGGTTCTCATGACCTGTTCTTGTGAATGACATCTGAGACGATGTGATTACTAGGCGGCAAAGAACGTCAGCGCACGCTACGACTCCATCATTAACCTCTGCGACCTCTTGCATTCTTTTTTGGAGCGCTTGCGGGTATACCTGTCAGTGCAGCTACCGGAAAACATGCAAGAGGTTGTCATACGGATCCTCGCTCATCTGCTATCAGTCTTTGGGCTGGCGACAAAAGAGATCAAGCACAACCGTTTTGGTGAGCTCCCTGTCCATTGTATACATATTTTGCACTCATGGACAACTGGCTCTAGGCTCTTACTTGCGGACTCTGATTGGGCAAACAGATGTTCAGGAATTGTTGAAGAAATTGAACAACCTTATTGGGGCAGAACAATCTATGGGTGTTGCAAATGCTATGGTATTCTCGCAAGAGATCCTGGATCATGTGCAGGGCCTGGTTCTAGGTTTGTTGCACCAAATCTCCTTCAACCAGGCCAAAGACACAGCAAGCATCTTGGCCCATTTGGATGACGACCTACAGAAAGCTATGCAGTCTACGAAAGGTGTGTATAGACTGTATTTAGCTTAGTCCCTTATAACATTGTAGATGCAAACACACATGTACTGCAGCAGCTCAGCAATCTACATATTTCTAGCGCTGGTATGTGCATGAGCCCTATATTGTTCTCACCTTTCATGACATTTCTGTTCTCCACCTAGATGGGAATGAGCGTATCATGAAGGACCTCGTAGATCTAAATCGACGTCACTGTATGTACTACTCTCCCCAGTTCACAAATGCCATCAGAGGCAGTTAACAATATCTAGTGGATGGCAGTGTCCGATCATGGCTTAAGGCTCCGGATGCCCGGACAAATCATAATACAGCACGGGAACTCCACAATGATAACACCGGAAGCTGGTTGATGCGATCATTTGAGTATAAAAGCTGGAAAAGCACCTCGTCCTCCCTTTTCTGGATCAACGGGAAACGTGGGTAGTGTTCACTGTGTCTCTGCTTTAGACTCATAGCCTTCTATCAGCCGGTGCTGGGAAGACCATCATATGGTATGTAAGTGTCCCTCAAACTTGACTCCTATGACCTTCTCTCTGCCAGCTCCACAGTCATTGAAGACCTACTGGTGACTCCTGGCAGTGTCCTTGCCTACTTCTACTTCTACTATGGGGAAGCCAACAAGCAATCACTTCGTGGGATGCTCTGCTCCATCATATCTCAGCTTGAGGAGCAGCTTCTCTATGCTCCATCTCCTGTTCTTGGCCTATACCAGAAACTCGGTTCTGGTGCACATGAACCAAGCATTCCAGAGCTGACAGCTTGTCTCAAAAGTTTGGTTATTGCTCTCTCAGCACGTCCCGTCTTCATTGTTGTGGACGCTGTAGATGAGTGTGCCAAGCCAAATGATTTGGCACCCATCCTCCACGATCTTCTTCACTCAGGGCAAGGCTGTATGCATGTCTTTGTGACTAGTCGTCCTGAGGATAGTGTCACCAAAATGCTCTGGCCTCTGACAACATGCAAGTTGGATCTCAGCTCTGCTATCAAGGGTGATATAGCTCTCTATCTAGGGCATGTTCTTTCCAACGAGCACCCCTTTTGCTCCTGGAAGCAAGTGCATCGCGACCGTGTATTCACTCACCTCCTTGAACGTTCTGATGGAATGTGGGCCCTGTTATTCTTGAGATTCATAGTGTGGAATATTGACACCTTGTTACAGGTTCAGATGGGTTACCTGCCAGCTGGATGAGCTTCGTGAATGCTTGCTCCAGGACCTCCAGGACACTCTTAATAGCCTGGCCACCACACTTGATGCTACATATGCTCGGATTCTTGCCCGGATCCATCCTCGAAATAGACCCCATGCACGTCGGCTCTTCAACTGGCTCGCATTCTCATTCCACCCCATCCATTTCAAAGAGCTTGCCCAGGTGCTTGCCATCAATTTCATGGATGATGCACATGCAACTTTTGAAGAAGAGTGCATTGAATCTGACCCAAAGGAGGCTATCTTGCGGGTTTGCCTCAGTCTTGTTCAGATTACAACAGATGGAACAGTGCAGTTTGCACACTTCTCAGTCAAGGAGTTCTTCCTATCAGAGCGAATATGCTCCATGCCATCTATATCACTGTTCTACATAGAGGCAGAGAAGGCCCACACTATCATCGCTGCATCATGTCTTGCATATCTTCTATGGGCTGGCCATACAATCAACATTCATGGCGACAAATCGAATATCCATGACCAGTATCCCCTGATCCAGTTCAGCATTGAATTTGCGGATTACACTCAGTTGAATAGGGTTTCCAGTAATGTTCATGACATGCTTGTGTCTCTTTTTCTTGAAAACGGTCCTCCGTGGATGTTCTGGGCTGCCGTTACTTATCAGCACAGTGATGTGCCAGTTGGATCACCTGTATACTGGGCAGCACGTCTTGGGTATTCTGACGTTATGCAGCTACTGTGCAAGCAAGGTGCAGATATCAGTGCAGACCATGGCTTTCTTGGAAATACCCTACAGGCGGCATCATTCAGAGGGCACCTTGAGGTCACACGGATGCTTCTCGAGTATGGTGCAGATGTCAACAAGCAGGCTGTTTCATATGGGATGCCATATTCCGGGGACTCCAATGCACTTCTGCAGCCACGAGGAGAGCCTCTCAGGATAAATATTGCTAAATATAGCAATGCCCTTTATGCAGCATCAGCTGAAGGCCACCTTGACGTTGCACAGCTGCTGCTGAATCGCGATGCTGACGTCAATGCGCAGGGCAGACGTTCCGAAAATGCCCTTTATGCAGCATCAACTGGAGGCCACCTTGACGTTGCACAGCTGCTGCTTGAGCATGGTGCCGAGGTCAATGCGCAGGGCGGATATTATGCAAATTCCCTTCAAGGAGCGTCAGCTGGAGGCCACCGTGACGTTGCACAGCTGCTGCTTGAGCATGGTGCCAACGTCAACGCGCAGGGCGGATATTATGGAAATGCCCTTCAAGCGGGGTCAGCCAGAGGCCACCTTGATGTTGCACAGCTGCTGCTGAATCCCGATGCCGATGTCAATGCGCACGGCGGAGTTTATGGAAATGCCCTTCAAGCAGCATCAGCTAAAGGCCACCTTGACATTGCACAGCTGCTCCTGGATTGCAATGCTGACGTCAATGCGCAGGGCGGAGTTTACGGAAATGCCCTTTATGCAGCGTCAGTGGCAGGGCACCTTGACGTTGCACAGCTGCTGCTGAATCATGATGCCGACGTCAATGCGCAGGGCGGACTTTACGAACGTGCCCTTCAAGCAGCATTAGCTGGAGGCCACCTTGACGTTGTATGGCTGCTGCTTCAGCATGGTGCTGATGTCAATGCGCAGGGCGGATATTACGGAAATGCCCTGCAAGAAGCGTCAAGCAGAGGCCACCTTGACATTGCACAGCTGCTGCTGGAGCATGGTGCCGACGTCAATGCGCAGGGCGGACCTCACGGAAATGCCCTGCAAGAAGCGTCAGGCAGAGGCCACCTTGACATTGCACAGCTGCTGCTGGAGTGTGGTGCCGATGTCAATGCGCAGGGCGGAGCTCACGGAAATGCCCTTCGAGCAGCATCAGTTGGAGGCCACCTTGATGTTGTACAGCTGCTGCTGGAGCATGGTGCCGACGTCAATGCACAGGGCGGACACAATGCAAATGCGCTTCAAGCAGCATCAGCTGGAGGCCAGCTTGACGTTGTACGGCTGCTGCTGGAGCATGGTGCCGACGTCAATGAGCAGGGCGGACCTTATGGAAATGCCCTTCAAGCAGCATCAGCTGTAGGCCACCTTGATGTTGTATGGCTCCTGCTGGATTGTGGTGCCGATGTCAACATGCAGGGCGGACTTTACGGAAATGCCCTTGATGCAGCATCAGCACATGGCCACCTTCACGTTGCACGGCTGCTGCTCGAGCGTGGTACCACGGTCAACGTGCAGGGCGGAAATAATGATTGATTCCACGGCAGTTTCAGCATATGTTCGATAGGTAGTGGCGTCATACGGACAGTAACGTAGAATATAATCAGACAAAAGAATGTTTCATTTTTCAACCCGGTACAAAGAAGGTATATTTAGATCCACCCACTCATCCACAACTCACAACTGGAGCTTCCCCGTCAACCGCACGTCCCTCGAACTCGCCCCAACCACCACCCCAACCTGTCCCTGCACGAGCATCCACTGCTGCTTCACCACATCCCACACGCTCAGATCCTTCGCGCGCAGCGGGATACTGACGCTCTTGCTCTGGCCCGCGCTCAGCTGCACGCGGGTGAACCCGCGCAGGAGACGCGGGGGTTCCTGGTAGGACACGGGGAAGGTGAGGTAGAGCTGCGCGACTTCGTGGCCTGCGAGGTGGCCGGTGTTTTTGAGGGTGAAGGAGACAGTGGCGATTTGGGCGTAGAGGGCGGCGGGACCGCCGATGTCACCGATTGGGGAGGAGGAGGAGGGTGGAGCGCTGGCGGTAGCAGAAGCGGAGGCGGAGGCAGTGGCGGAGGCAGAGGCGGAGGCAGAGGCGTTGAGCAATCCGGAACTCGCGGGGATGGAGACGGACAACGAGCTCGAGACGCTGTGGACGGACGAGACGTTGGCCGACGCGGAAGGATGGCTGGCGCTGCTCGAGACGGGTGCAGCAGAGTGAGCTGTAGTGCTGGCGTGTTCCACACCACGACGACCGTGGCTGGAGACGTGCAGCCCGCTATAGCCGAAGGTCGTATAGCTCAATCCAAAGCCGAACTCGAAGCGCGGAGCGATGTTCTTCGCGTCGAACCAGCTGTTTAGCGTTAGTCAGCACAATGAGAAAACTCAGGCTGAGAACACGCACCGATAGTCAATGTTAACACCCTCCTCGTACGTGATCTGGGGGTTAACACCAGACGGCTCGTTGCTCGTATACAAGATATCCGCTGGATAGTCCGCACGCTGCTTCGCAATCGTATACGGCAACCGTGCACTCGGGTTCGTCGCCTGCGGGCTATCGCCAAACAAGACATCCACAATCGCATTCCCCGTCTCTTGGCCGGGGATCCCTGCCTGCAACACCGCCGTAACATTCGGATGGTCGATCCAATCCTCCACCGTCACCGCGCCCACCGCATGCTGCACCACAATAGGGTGCTGTGAGAAAGCCTGGTTTGAAAACCAGTTTAAAAACAGTTTTTAAAAACCATTAGTTTTGAATTCCAAAGCCGCGACTTGGTGTTTGTAAACACTCACATGACGTAGCATAGCCTTCATACCACCATTTCTCCTCCGAAAAAAATCTGGCATGACTGGGTGTGTGGCTACTCAATCATACCAAGGCTTGGGTAATTTTCTACAGTGAGAAAATACAATCCCTCAGTCATTTTCTGACCAACCTGCCCAAGTCAGCGTGCCTTGTGATGTGTCGGGCTTCTCGGGCCATGGGTTTCAAAACAGTTTATAAACACCCTGTTTTTAAAAACCAGTTAGAAACACCTGTTAGTATTGAATTTTGAATTACTCACAGCACCCTACACCACAATTGTATTCGCACACTGCCCCGCGACGTTCTCGATGAGCGCCTCGCCGCCGTGCCACAGCGTGATGTTGTTGCGGTCGCCCAGGTTCCCGCCGACGTTGATGTACCCCTCGCCCGAATCCGCGTTGACGAACACGATGCAGGTGTCTGCGTTTGTGGCGACGGGCGTGTTTTGCGAGAAGGCGTTGAAACGCTGACTATAAGAGCAGCTGTGAAATGTGAAGAGCTGCAAAGCAACCCAACTCAAATCCAACAAAACTCAAACAAGCTGCGCGCAAGTTCGGGGAGGTCCAGCAAAATATATGCTGGTTGCACACCCAGAGAGCTCTCGATAGCGACGATCCAACCAATGTGAGGAGCAGAGGCTCAACTCAAGACCAATCCCAAGATCCAACCAAATGCAATCCAAATCTCGTTCAATTCCCAATCCAATCAAGCCTATCCAGTCCAGTCCAATCCTTTCCAATCCTTTCCAATCCCAATTCCAAATCCTTCCAAACCAAACCAGACCAAATCCCAGACCAACCAAACTCAGAATCCCACGCGATAAGATTGCCTTGAAGATCACCCGACCCAGAGCCCGATAAGGGATGAATGCGGGGGCGTCGTATGTATTTTACAGTGAGTACATGGCTGTTTAAATAGTAGAAGTAGTGTAATCTTGTTTAGAAAATGCCGTGGACGCGTATGCCTCGGCATGTCGAACGCGTATGCCTCGGCACATCGTTAGCTCGGATCCCCGCTCTAGACCGCCCGAGTATCAGCCGGTGCGTCTCCTCCTCCGAGTATGTCCGAGTACTTGGTAAGGTGTGCCCGTGTATCCGTCTGCCGTGAGGTACCGCGCTGATCAACAATTCGGCTCATCGTTCCACTTGGAGAACGGCAATGCTCGGCTGATCAGATCACTCTGATTGCCTCCCGCCGCGCCAGGAACAAGGCTTGCCAGGACTCCGGCCCGTTAGGGACAGAGCCGAGGTGGTCCCATGGTCGCGATCCTCGTGTTCCGTTCCCAAGGTGAGTGGTTGTGGTTAATATGCGAGTCATCACCGAGGTTGAAAGCAGAGACAAATGCAACTTTTTGAAAATTGCAGGTGCGCACACTCTGCCTGCTCATCAGCGTAGTCGGAGAGGACGCCCTCGACGACGACAGTGGGGTTGATGGATTGGATGTGTGCGTTAATGGCGGCGTAGGGATCGATGAGGTAGGGGAAGTTGGCGGTGCCGGAGCCCCAGCCCATCGCGAGGGTGCCTTCGTCGCAGCCTTTGCTGTAGGATGTTATGAGTAATGGAGAGAGCGAACGGAAAGGACGACGCACTCGGAAGTACCGTCACTGCAAGCATTGGGACCAGGAGGATGAGGACCAGCGTCCGAGCCGAAGACGCCAACGCCTGGATATAATCTCAGCTGCACGACGACGATGACAACGGATTACGCACGCTTGAGCTTCTTCACGCTAAGCGGCAGCGCGTTCTTGGTGTTCTTGAGGAGAACCGTGCTGGCGGCGCCGATCTGACGAATAAGCTTATAATGGTCGTCCTGAACACTATAATCATCTATCAGATACGAAACCAAGGGGAGAAAGGGAGAGAACACACTTGATATGCTTGTTCACAAGCTGGCCGTTGAGGAAGGTGTTCTGCGTGAGCTGCGAGAAGCTGACTTCGGGGTAGTTTTTGTCCTGGCCGAGCTTGTACCACGTTGCGATGATACGCGTTACCTACAACGAGGTCAGAACACACGCAACGTAGCCTTGCAGAAACCACACACCATATCGTCCACCCGCGACTCGGGCACGCTTCCGTTGTTGACCATCGTAATCAGCTGGGCGCCCCACCACGAGTTGGTCGCAATCGACGGATTGCCGGAGTTTTGGTCGCCGATTCCCTGCGCGACGCGGTTAGCCTTGAACGGGTTAAGAAAAGCAAACGACGCACGTATCCGATGAAGCCAGGCATGTTCATGTCCAGCCCCGCGAGCGCAGGCTGCACGCCGTTGATCATCGCCGCCCAGTCCGACATGACGAAGCTGGAAGCCGAGCTCTTCCTTGAGGACGCCGTTCATGAGCTTGGAGTTTTGGCATGCTTGCGTTTGGTTGATGAGGTTGTAGGAGCACCTTCACGACGAGGTCAGAAGACGAAGGAAGGAGAACGAGTAGGGACGCGGGGACGTACATCCACCCCAGTCGTGACATTGACCTTTTCCTCAATCGTCAACTGCGCGACGAACTTGCGCGCTCGAGCGACGGCGGAGGCCCAGTCGGTGGGCCCTTGACGTCGGGGGCGGGTGTGACGAGCGGCGAGATCCATTCTTCGGAGCCGGCTGGTGCAGCGTCGGGGACCCCAGCGGTGAGATCCGCATAGACGCTGGAGAGTAGGAGCGTGAAGAGGGCGTGTTTTAGGAGAGCTCCCATATTAGGGAGCGAGGAGGCAAGGAGAAGGGGTGTCTTTCCGAGAACGAGCGTCCACTGGCCACACATCCACTGGCAGCCACAGCTGTGCATTCCGACGGACGACTCGAAGGGCTTGAATGTGGGTTGAATGGAAGGGCATATGCAACGCTGCACGGTGCTTGCAAAAACGGGACGCTGTGGTCTGAAGCACGAAGCGCTCGGGTTAGTCAGCCGTCAATCAATCCGTATTTGGCCGATGACGTGGCAGGTCGTTTCCTCCCACCATCCCGCTCGTCGCGCAACGGCGGGACGAACGATTCCGCCGCTCTCCTTGACCGTTTCGGCTCGCCGAATCACCCTTCTCGAACGTTCCTCGCGCGACTCCAAGATCGAGACGCACTTTTTCAAAGAAGCTGTCAAATTCACCGACCGTACACGCCCCATTCGGTTTACATCTCCCTTTCGTTGAGTTCGCTCCGTCTGCATTCCCTTCGAACCTACCACCCGTGCTCCGTGACTACCTCCTCGTGCTTCTTGTGGGCTGCAAAGGCAAGACGTGTACTGGGAAGTAATCGTGGCAAGCGAGCGTACCCTGGTGTTTGGCTTTCTATTCGTCGACATACTCGAGCTACACGGAGCGCATCGTCCGCATTCCTCGGACGGACACACTAGCAACGTGCACTCCTCCGAGTAGGGCTCCAGACAGTAACAGTATCTGTACGGGTTTACTGGCCGTAAATACAGTTACGGGTCCCGTACCGGCTCGGGACCGCGGAGCTGTCGTTACAGTACGGGTACGGGACGGGCGAGCAGCGCATACGGGTTGCGGAACCCGTATTGAGCGATGATGACCCAGGGACGGCATGCATGGACCCCAGGAACACTGGCTGAGGTGAGCCATACTTAAATTGAGGGCTAGGAGCATTTTTCATGGATACTGAACGTGTACCACTCACTTCCCCACCCGTATTCAGCCCGTATACGGTACTGTTTTCGCAATACGGGACCGTCCCGTATTGCAGGGTCTGCGCTCGAGTTACTGTACGGGTGGGCCCGTCCCGTCGCCAAATACGGCCGTAATTTTGACGGCCGTACCCGTATACGGTACGGTTTGGAGCCCTACCTCCGAGTCGTCATCTCCCTCGAGTCGCCCCGTCGCTGACTCTGCTTTTCAGAAATCTTCTTCGTCGGCTACAGCGTGGCGTTCAAGCTCTCCTTATGCGTCTGCCACCATTGTGGTTGGAGCTCCGACCTCCAATGCATCTGAATCTGCTGTGCGTCGCTCGTAGCCCTGTTGCTTCTCCAGAGCCGGTCTCTGAATGCAATGTCCGTTGTGCTCGAGCTCATCTTCGTCGCTATTTACAATCTGCTCTAGACTGCCAGTGCTACTTCGACTCGACTCGCTTGCATGTTTCATCCATATCGACTATTTCGGTATGGTTCCTTCCGCCCCGTTGTCTCGCCTGCTGACGGATGCCGTTCAGGTTCAACTTCAGGATGGCGATACGTCTATCCCGACCCATTCCGTTGTCGACGTTCCAGAAGGACCATCCGCTGCCCCCAGCTCCATCTCCAAAACAAGAATATACAGCGACGGCGCGAACCTACCTCACGCTCGGCATCTTCTGCTACCGGTGTGCTCGTCACTACTACTTTCGAGTCTGAATCTGTTGTACGTCGCCTTTCGCCACCTCTGTCTCGCTTGCTCGTTCCCCCACTAGATAAACGCTTCTGCGACGCCGCTGCTGATCCGGAGCCGGTCTTTGAACACGATGTACGTCGTACTTATGCTTGCCCTCGTCCTCTGTCTCGTTGCTCACATTTTATGGTAGAATGTTATGTCATCCAATCTTCGTTTGGTCAACTGCTTTTATTTTGGTACATTCTCGACCCCCTCATCATCTCGCATGTTCAGACCCTACCCATAGGCCCAGGATTGTGATACACATGTCGCTCAAGCAGACGCGACAACCGCTAGCCCACCCCCAACCACTCGCTCGGCAGGGTTGATAACACCCAAGAGATACGACCCGATGGACTCCAGCGCTTAGCCGGATGGCGCGATGAGGGTGAATGAGGAAGGAAAGTCATCGCCAAGGAGAGAAGCAAAGTCGGAAGCCTCCTTGCGCGCGATAACTTCGTACTCATCCTTCAGACTATTTGACCGCACTCTCTGGTTCGGGGCGCGGGCTATGAGTGCGGGACGGAGGACGGCCGCCGCGAAGCTGACGTCCAAGTCGAGTCATGTCGTCGGCGTCGGCAAGTGGTGATACAGACGACGAACATAGTGGAGAGGCAGTGGGAAGGGAGATGCGCCAAGCGAGGTTGCAGAGCTTTGCGTGAGCTTGTATTAAGTATCTATCTCGTTGCTCAAGCTGAACATCAGATGTTCGCAGGCGAGCGGAGCCCACTCTATCTATAAATCACGGAATCCAAGGAAGAAAACATGGGTGCACCTGCTGGTGAGCCGAATTATGAGACCTTGTTGTTCGACCACGACAAGTACAGGGTGTACACCAACTGCGAGTACCCTCTCCTGCAACATTCTAGTTTGCCTTGACTCGTGTGCCGCTGATTCAGCTGCCTGACGTGAGATATTTGTAGACTAACACGTTGGTAACACGAGGAGCCACGTCACCGCCGAGGCTGTGTGGAAAGCTGCAGCCTGCCACCATCCTGCTCTTGACCACGATGGCCCAGTACCCCCGCCGACGCCAAGTTCCTGCAGTTATGGCAAGATGCCACCAAAAAGTACGAGGACGAGACAAAGATCAAGTTTGCGACGCACGCCCTTGCCACCTGCACCCACCCCGACGCAGTTCTAGATGCGCTCGACCGCGACCTGCGGGAGTTCAAGGACTACCGCGACAAGAAGGAGAGGCTTCGGAAGTGGCTGAAGCCCATGCTTCACCTCATTGGTTCCCTTTCGGAGGCAGCGGGAGAGGCAGCAGCCATGGTCCGTACCTTCTTCACTTGTGCTTCAAGCGCTGATCGCTGTGCTAGCACGTCCCCTATGCAAAGGCTGGCTTTGTCGCGCTTGGTGTGCTGGTGCAGGTGGGCGCTCTGGACCCGCTCTTGTGAATGTCATCTGAGATGATGTGATTAGGCGGCAAAGAACGTCAGCGCACGCTATGACTCCATCATCGACCTCTGCGAGCTCCTGCATTCTTTTCTGGAGCGCTTGCGGGTATACCTGTCAGTGCAGCTACCGGAAAACATGCAAGAGGTTGTCGTACGGATACTCACCCATCTGCTGTCCGTCTTTGGGTTGGCAACAAAAGAGATCAAGCACAACCGTTTCGGTGAGCTCTCTGTCACTGTATACATACTTTGTGCTCATGGACGACCGGCTCTAGGCTCTTACTTGCGGACTCTGATTGGGCAAACAGATGTTCAGGAATCATTGAAGAAATTGAATGACCTTATCGGGGCGGAGCAATCCATGGGTGTCGCAAATGCTATGGTATTCTCGCAAGAGATCCTGGCTCATGTGCAGGACCTAGTTCTAGGTTTGCTGCACCCAAATCTTCTTCAATAAGGCTTAAGCTTTGTCGTTTAGCAGACAACAACTTGCAGAAAGGGATGCAGTCTGCGAAAGGTGTGTGTATCATCCATTGCTTTAGCTTGGTGCCAAAACATTGTAGATGTCAACGAGCGTGTACTGCAGGAGCTCAACAGCATACATATCTCTACCACTGGTGGGTGTGTGGTAACTACAGCATTCTCACCTTTATAACATTTGTATAGATCAGAATCAGTGTATTATGAAGGACCTGGTAGATCTAAATCGACGTCACTGTGTGTACTACTCTCCCCAGTTCACAAGTGCCATCATCAGAGGCAGCTAACAGCATCTAGTGGATGGCACTGTTCGCTCATGGCTTAAGGCCCCAGACGCCCGGACAAATCATAATACGGCACGGGAACTCCACGACGGCAACACTGGAAGCTGGTTGCTACAATCATTTGAGTACAAAAGCTGGAAAAGCACCTCATCCTCCCTTTTCTGGATTAACGGAAAATGTGGGTAGTGTTCACCGTGCCTCTGCTCTAGACTCATGGCATTCTATCAGCTGGTGCTGGGAAGACCATTATATGGTGTGTAAGGGTCCCTCAAAGTTAACTTCTGTGACCTTCTCTCTGCTAGCTCCACAGTCATTGAAGACCTGCTGGTGACTCCTGGCAGTGTACTTGCCTACTTTTACTTCTACTACGGGGAAGCCAACAAGCGATCATCTCGTGGGATGCTCTGCTCCATCATATCTCAGCTCGAGGAGCAGCTTCTCCATGCTCCATCTCCTGTTCTTGGTCTATATCAGAAACTCGGTTCTGGTGCACATGAAGCTAGCATTCCAGAGCTGACAGCTTGTCTCAAAAGTTTGGTTATTGCTCTCTCAGCACGGCCCATCTTCATTGTTGTGGACGCTGTAGATGAGTGTGCCAAGCCAAATGATTTGGCACCCATCCTCCACGATCTTCTTCACTCAGGGCAAGGCTGTATACATGTCTTTGTGACTAGTCGTCCTGAAGATGGTGTTACCAAAATGCTCTGTCCCCTAACAACATGCGAGTTGGATCTCAGCTCTGCTATCAAGGGTGATATAGCACTTCATCTAGGGCATGTTCTTTCCAAGGAGTACCCCTTTTCTTCCTGGAAGCAAGTGCATCGTGACCGAGTATTTACTCACCTCCTTGAACATTCTGATGGAATGTGGGTGCTATTATTCCCAAGATTGATAGTGTAGCATATTGATGCATTGTTACAGGTTCAGATGGGTTACCTGCCAGCTGGATGAGCTTCGTGAATGCTTGCTCCGGGACCTCCAGGACACTCTCAATAGCCTGCCCTCCACACTTGATGCTACATATGCACGGATTCTTTCCAGAATCCATCCTCGAAATAAACCCCATGCCCGTCGGCTCTTCAACTGGCTCGCATTCTCATTTCATCCTCTCCATTTCAAAGAGCTTGCCCAGGTGCTTGCCATCAATTTCATTGATGATGCACATGCAACCTTTGAGGAAGACTGCATTGAACCTGACCCAAGAGAAGCTATCTCACGGGTTTGCCTCAGTCTTGTGCAGATTACAACAGATGGTGCAGTGCAGTTTGCACACTTCTCTGTCAAGGAGTTCTTCCTATCAGAGCGAATAAACTCCATGCCATCGATATCACTGTTCTATATAGAGGCAGAGAAGGCCCACACTATCATTGCTGCATCATGTCTTGCATATCTTCTATGGGCTGGCCACACAATCAACATCAATAGCAACAAATTGAAAATCCAAACCCAGTATCCCCTGATCCAGTTGAGCATTGAATTTGCAGATTACACTCAGTTGGATAGGGTTTCCAGTAGAGTTCATGACATGCTTGTGTCTCTCTTTCTTGAAAACAGTCCTCCGTGGATGTTCTGGGTCGCTGTGACTTGTGAGCACAGTGATGCACCAGCTGGATCACCCGTATACTGGGCAGCACGTCTTGGGTATTCTCACGTTATGCAGCTACTGTGCCAGCAAGGTGCAGATATGGGTGCAGACCATGGCATGCTTGGAAATGCCCTTCAGGCAGCATCATTCAGAGGGCACCTTGAGGTCACACGGATCCTTCTCGAGTATGGTGCAGATGTCAACAAGCAGGTTGTTTCATATCCGATGTCATACTTCAGGGACTCCAATGCAATTCTGCAGCCACGCGGGGAGCATCTCAGGAGAAACATTGTTGAATATAGCAATGCCCTTGAAGCAGGGTCAGCTGTCGGCCAGCTTGAGGTAGTACGGCTGCTGCTTCAGCATGGTGCCAACGTCAATGCGCAGGGCGGACACTATGCAAATGCCCTTCAAGCAGGGTCGGCTGGAGGCCATCTTGACGTTGTACGGCTGCTGCTGGAGCATGGTGCCGACATCCATGCGCAGGGCGGACTTTATGGAAATGCCCTTCAAGCAGCATTAGCTGGACAGCAGCTTGATGTAGTACGGCTGCTGCTGGAGCATGGTGCCGACATCCATGCGCAGGGCGGACTTTACGGAAATGCCCTTCAAGCAGCATTAGCTGGACAGCAGCTTGATGTTGTACGGCTGCTGCTGGAGCATGGTGCCGACATCAATGCGCAGGGTGGACATTACGGAAATGCCCTTCAAGTAGCATCAGCTGAAGGCCACCTTGACGTTGCACAGCTGCTGCTGGATTGCGATGCTGACGTCAATGCGCAGGGCGGAGTTTACGGAAATGCCCTTTATGCAGCATCAGTGAAAGGCCACCTTGATATTGCACAGCTGCTGCTGGAGCATGGTGCCGACATCAACGCGCAGGGCGGGAAATTCGGCACTGCCCTTCAAGTAGCATCACTTGGAGGCCACCTTGACCTTGCACGGCTGCTGCTGGAGCATGGTGCCGATGTCAATGCGCAGGGCGGACTTTACGGAAATTCCCTTCAAGCAGCGACATATAAAGGCCACCTTGATGTTGTACAGCTGCTGCTGGAGCATGGTGCCGACATGCAGGGCGGCAATAATGATTGATGGCATGTTCGATACTATTAGCAGCGGATCAGTAACGTAGAAGAATCAGACAAAAGAATGTTTCATTTTTCAACCCGGTACAAAGAAGGTATATTTAGATCCACCCACTCATCCACAACTCACAACTGGAGCTTCCCCGTCAACCGCACGTCCCTCGAACCCGCCCCAACCACCACCCCAACCTGTCCCTGCACGAGCATCCACTGCTGCTTCACCACATCCCACACGCTCAGATCCTTCGCGCGCAGCGGGATACTGACGCTCTTGCTCTGGCCCGCGCTCAGCTGCACGCGGGTGAACCCACGGAGGAGACGGGGGGGTTCCTGGTAAGATGCGGGAAAGGTGAGGTAGAGCTGCGCGACTTCGTGGCCTGCGAGGTGGCCGGTGTTTTTTAGGGTGAAGGAGACGGTGGCGAGCTGGGAGTAGAGCGCGACGGGACCGCCGATGTCGCTGATTGGGGAGGAGGAGGAGGGGGAAGCGCTGGCAGTGGCAGAAGCGGAGGCGGAGGCGGAGAGGAATCCGGAGCTGGCGGGGACGGAGGCGGAGGCGTTGAGCGATCCGGAGCTGGCCGGAACAGAAACGGACAACGAGCTCGAGATGCTGTGGACGGAAGAGACGTTGGCCGACGCGGAAGGATGGCTGGCGCTGCTCGAGACGGGTGCAGCAGAGTGAGCCGTAGTGGTGGCGTGTTCCACACCACGACGACCGTGGCTCGAGACGTGCAGCCCGCTATAGCCGAAAGTCGTGTAGCTCAACCCAAAACCAAACTCGAAGCGGGGTGCGATGTTCTTCGCATCGAACCAGCTGTTTTAGCGTCAGTCACGACAAATGAATGGACGCTGAGAAAAACGCACCGATAGTCAATGTTAACACCCTCCTCGTACGTGATCTGGGGGTTAACACCAGACGGCTCGTTGCTCGTATACAAAATATCCGCCGGATAGTCCGCCCGCTGCTTCGCAATCGTATACGGCAACCGCGCACTCGGGTTCGTCGCCTGCGGGCTATCCCCAAACAACACATCTACAATCGCATTCCCCGTCTCCTGGCCCGGGATCCCCGCCTGCAAGACCGCCGTAACATTCGGATGGTCGATCCAATCCTCCACCGTCACCGCACCCACCGCATGCTGGACGACAATCGTATTCGCACACTGCCCCGCGACGTTCTCGATGAGCGCCTCGCCGCCGTGCCACAGCGTGATGTTGTTGCGGTCGCCCTGGTTCCCGCCGACGTTGATGTACCCCTCGCCCGAATCCGCGTTGACGAAGACGATACAGGTGTCGGCGTTTGTTGCGACGGGCGTGTTTTGCGCAAAGGCGTAGTCGGAGAGGACACCCTCGACGACGACAGTGGGGTTGATGGATTGGATGTGCGCGTTAATCGCCGCGTAGGGATCGATAAGGTACGGGAAGTTGGCGGTGCCGGAGCCCCAGCCCATCGCGAGGGTGCCTTCGTCGCAGCCTTTGCTGCGGGACGTTGGTCAGTAATCAAGAGAGAAAAGGGCAAGGAAGAACGCACTCGGAAGTACCGTCACTGCAAGCATTGGGACCAGCAGGATGAGGACCAGCGTCCGAGCCCAAGACGCCAACGCCTGGATAATCTCAGTCGCACGACTATGAGGAAGGAAGGATCACGCACGCTTGAGCTTCTTCACGCTAAGCGGCAGCGCGTTCTTGGTGTTCTTGAGCAGAACCGTGCTCGCCGCGCCGATCTGACGAATGAGCTTATAATGGTCGTCTTGGACGCTGTAACCGTCTATCAGATACAAGTCAAAGGAGCAAGGGACAGAACGCACTTGATATGCTTGTTCACGAGCTGGCCGTTGAGGAACGTGTTCTGCGTGAGCTGGGAGAAGCTGACTTCGGGGTAGTTCTTGTCCTGGCCGAGCTTGTACCACGTCGCGATGATACGCGTTACCTACAACCGAGGTCAGAACGCATGCACGTAGCCTTGCAGAAACCACACACCATATCGTCCACCCGCGACTCGGGCACACTTCCGTTGTTGACCATCGTAATCAGCTGGGCGCCCCACCACGAGTTGGTCGCAATCGAGGGATTGCCGGAGTTTTGGTCGCCGATTCCCTGTGTAAACGCGAGCGTTAGCCGTGAACGGGCTTAGGAAAAGCAAACGACGCACGTATCCGATGAAGCCAGGCATGTTCATGTCCAGCCCCGCGAGCGCAGGCTGCACGCCATTGATCATCGCCGCCCAGTCCGACATGACGAAGCCCTGGAAGCCGAGCTCTTCCTTGAGGACGCCGTTCATGAGCTTGGAGTTTTGGCACGCTTGCGTTTGGTTGATGAGGTTGTACGAGCACCTTCACGACAAGGTTAGATTAGAAGACGAAGGAGGGAGCGCGAGTAGGGATGCGAGACGTACATGACACTGCCGACGCCTGCCTTGACCGCCTCAGCGAATGGCCAGAGGTACACCTCGTGCAGGGTCCACCCCAGGGACCTACGTCCTCCGTCATTTTGGGCCTCTTAGGCCCATTCCCGCGGATGTAATTAATAGGCCTAAGAGGCTTCCGTAGTCGGAGGTCGGAGCCTTCTGCGCCACCTGCCGGCAGCATTAGCTAAATGGGGTAATGGCATGGTAGTCCGGGTGGCAGGAGCCGTAGGCAACGACTTCTAGGCCGCCGTAGGCGACGTAGCCATGCTCAGGCTTCACGGTGGCGTGCCCATTCGACGTACATATGACTTGCGCTGGGCTTTAGACCTTGCCTGCGGGCCCAGGGGAGCCCAAATCCCGCTGGGGGCTGCCAAAAAGCACCTCCTGTCTAGGGCCGGAGGTCGATTTTCAACCCTCCCGCGTAGCATTTCAGCGCCGATTTGGCGTGGATCCGACTCGGTCTGAGCCCTGGACCTTGCCTGCGGGCCCAGGAGAGCCCAAATCCCGCTGGGGGCTGCCAAAAAGCACCTCCTGTCTAGGGCCGGAGGTCGCATTTCAGCGCTGATTTGGCGTGGATCCGACTCGGTCTGAGCCCTGGACCTTGCCTGCGGGCCCAGGAGAGCCCAAATCCCGCTGGGGGCTGCCAAAAGGCACCTCCTGTCTTGTTGCCCTCCTCCCTCCTCCTCCTCCTCCGACTACTCCCTGGAATCAAGCACAATTATTTTTCTTTGGAAATCCATCTGCCTCACAGTCGGAGGGTTCAAGCAACCCGGATAGTCTTACAGGACGGTGGGTTCACTAGCGCTGATGCCAGTTGCCGCATGAGCCTCTCTGCCGGTCTCCCGCTCGTAATGTGCCGGTTATTCCGTTGCCGCTGTGTTTCATCCACCTGACGGTGTCTTGACGCAGAAGGCCGACTCCCCGTTCGCAATAATCGCCACACAATGAAATATTGTTGTGCTCCTACGACGCCTCCTGCCCTCCTGACCTCCTCCGTCCTCCTGCGCATCCTCCGTCCTCCTCCTGCTGCTCCTCCTGCTCCTCCTCCTCCTCCGACTACTCCCTGGAATCAAGCACAATTATTTTTTCTTTGGAAATCC
Organism: Mycena amicta; assembly: GCA_029282125.1. Lineage (NCBI taxonomy): Eukaryota > Fungi > Basidiomycota > Agaricomycetes > Agaricales > Mycenaceae > Mycena > Mycena amicta. The sequence goes on along the minus strand of JARIHP010000103.1, from coordinate 49,034 downwards.
ATCTGCATCACAGTCGGAGGGTTCAAGCAACCCGGATAGTCTTACAGAACAGTGGGTCCACTAGCGCTGATGCCAGTTGCCGCATGAGCCTCTCTGCCGGTCTCCCGCTCGTAATGTGCCGGTTATTCCGTTGCCGCTGTGTTTCATCCACCTAACGTTGCCTTCAGGGAGAAGGCCGACTCCCCGTTCGCAATAATCGCCACACAATGAAATATCGTTGTGCTCCTACGACACCTCCTGCCCTCCTGCCCTCCTCCGTCCTCCTGCGCCTCCTCCTCCTCCTCCTCCTCCGACTACTCCCTGGAATCAAGCACAATTATTTTTTCTTTGGAAATCCATCTGCCTCACAGTCGGAGGGTTCAAGCAACCCGGATAGTCTTACAGGACGGTGGGTTCACTAGCGCTGATGCCAGTTGCCGCATGAGCCTCTCTGCCGGTCTCCCGCTCGTAATGTGCCGGTTATTCCGTTGCCGCTGTGTTTCATCCACCTAACGTTGCCTTCAGGGAGAAGGCCGACTCCCCGTTCGCAATAATCGCCACACAATGAAATATCGTTGTGCTCCTACGACGCCTCCTGCCCTCCTCCGTCCTCCTGCGCCTCCTCCTCCTCCTCCTCCTCCTACTCCCTGGAATCAAGCCCAATTATTTTAATTTTTTCTTTGGAAATCCATCTGCATCACAGTCGGAGGGTTCAAGCAACCCGGATAGTCTTACAGAACTGTGGGTCCACTAGCGCTGATGCCAGTTGCCGCATGAGCCTCTCTGCCAGTCTCCCGCTCGTAATGTGCCGGTTATTCCGTTGCCGCTGTGTTTCATCCACCTGACGGTGTCTTGAGGCAGAAGGCCGTCTTCCCGTTCGCAGTACTTGCAACTCAATCAAATATCGCTGTGCTCCTACGCCCTCCTGCCCTCCTCCTCCTACGACGCCTCCTGCCCCTCCTCCCGCCTCCTCTCGCTGCTCCCTGGAATCAACCTCAAGTGGTCTAGGCTCTAGCATGTTTCTTTCTTGCCCGATTCCTTGTTTATTTTCCTCGCCGAGCATAGGCATCCACTGTCTACATCACTCTTTCCCTTTCCCTCCATGCCAATGGAGTCCTAAGCGAATACTACTTGCCAAGGATACGATACGGAAACATATATTTGGCCATTGGGAGGCGGGCTGTTTACTCCCCATCCAAGCCCCTAATAGTCCGCAAGTTACTGGCTCTGGTCTCCTTCAATCTCCTGCTCATTCCTCCCGGCTGGGACCTGCCAGTGCCCATCCTCCAACTCGTGATCTCGCTCAAGTTCCCGGATGGAATTTGCCACCTCTTCCTCGACCTCGTCACGAACTGCAGGCCCGCAGACACCCGACAACGCGCAGTGACAATCCCGACTTTGGAGGATGTTGTCAGCCCTGCCCATTGCATAGAACCATGTATCGACGGCATGCAGTTCGGCCGCAACAATTTGGGTCAGCTCCAGCTCCAGTTCTTTCCCCACGATCTGGAACACGACCATTCCAAGGCCCGCGCGATCCTTCACGGCACAGTGCCCATTACGATTCACTGCAGCTGTCAGTGCAGCCTGCCATAACTGCAGCGCGCGGCGCCCCGCCGCGTCGGCCTTGCGGAAAGTGCCGGTTTTGCGGGCTCGTTTAGCAGCTCTATCGGCGCGCCTCGCTTCATCGGCTTTCTCCAGGTTTGCCAGCTCGAAGTCGTCTTCCATGAACTTGGCATCGAGGAAAAGCTCTCGAAATGCGGCGTGAGCGACCAGACATGCGTCATGTTTGGGAACCCGATCGACCACGTCTTCACGAAGGGTGTCCCCAACTAGAGCTGCGCGGGTGGCAATCGCGAGATACGCGTTGATGAGGAGCTCTTCATCTGTATTCGATTGTGAGCTGTTCGCTGCGCAGAGGCCGCAGGCTACTTACTTTGTTTGTATGGAGTAGCACGGTTTTTCAGAGCAAAGCTGACGCTCTCCCTAAGCTGGCCCACGCGGCGCTGGAAAATCACCCTACACAGGTCGACGTCTGGTATCGTCGTTGGGGGCATTATGCAGGTAAGTAGAGGTGTGAATGAGTGGATAAAAAGTGTGCCTCGTGGCTGCAGCGGAAGCCGTCGCTCTATCCGTCAGAAGCTGCCGAGCAAGGAAGCCCAAACTCTCAACACATCCGCGCTGACCCGCTGATAAGCCGCTTTACGGAGTAGGCGTGGAAGGGCAACCTTTTCGCGCTTATTCGGTGCGCACATCATAGAACTAGTATGAGCCCGAATAGCTAGTTGGGAGATATCTGCAACAGTGAATAAGGTCTGCAATGGGGTTGACGACCCGCGGCGCATTCCAAGTTCACTGTCCACACATACCAGCAGAGCCCACAAGCCTGGACCTATCCAATCCGGTGCAAAACACTCAAAGGGATAAACACCGAATAAGACCTGGCAGTCTCGGAATAACCGTTTGCTATTCGGACTTGTGATGAGATGGCGGGGAGACACGGACCGGACCTAATCGGACCAAGGAAACCCGAATCAGAGCCAAGAGGGACAAGCCGTCGGATGCCGAAGATTACAAGACCCAAGTGACTACAAAATGATCCTGGTGACCTTATCCGGAAAACAAGTGAAGGCAATAACTTCGGAACTACTGGACGTTTTGGGACGAATCGCATATGCACGGAAAGCTACGGACGAGGGCTATTCACTGGTACCAAGGGCAGAGCCGCTAATCGGATAACTGAAGAAACATCATAACCGAATAACGACAATCACAATTCGGATCAGGGATCTGCGTACGAATATGACTCGAGGGACGATCCATCATAATATTTACTACTCAGATATGACACAGACAAGGGTATATAAGTAGGATTTTGGTACACTGTAGCCACGGAATCGCCCACCTATTGAGGCCGCGATCTGGGGTTTAGCTAAGCTACAAACTGCAAAGGCTACAACTTTAAATCGGATTTGGATTGTGTGAACTGAGCAAAGTGTTATTCGGACATCAAGATATCAAAGTGTTTGACAAGAATAGTGATTAGTGATTTAGGAACCAGGACAGAATAAGGAAGACAGAAGAACAACTTGGAAGAATACCGATTAAGGAAGACATAAGAACAAGAACTTGGAAGAATACCGATTAAGGAACTAGGACATCGTATTTGGCCGCCCCCATCAAGGCTCGTCGATAGTACGTCTTACGTGCGCGTTACAAACTCTCGAACTACCTACCCTGCACCCCCACCAAAGGCCCTGTACCCAGGGTTCTGAACTCGCTAGTGTCTATTAGCTATTTGATTGGATTTGTGTTTATTCGGTTTCACTCCCTTACACCGATTTGCGACGAGTTTGACTATTACAAGTCTTATTCAGAGTATAGAGGTTTTGGATATAGTGTTATTCGGTTTTCACAGGTTTGGTTTTGTAGTTAGTTCGCCAAGCACACACATCACCGCTCCGTCTGGTGTTGTTTGGCTTGGCCTTCTTCACCTTTCCCTTCACCACTGCCATGAGGACCACTCGCTCTGGGGATCGCAAGAGCCGGGCTGAAGGCCAGCCAGCCCCAACAGCCGCACCGACCCGTCCCACTCGTCCTAGCCTGTCGTCAGTCTCTAGATCCCTGAAGGGACGGGCTTACCGCTCACTGAAGAGCAAGAGAGCAGCCCAACAGAATCTCATACACGGTACTCGCCGGCAAAACCAGTCGCGCGGGAAGGTTGTGCCCCAAGAGGATGCCGAAGAGACGAAGAGCTCGCCTACGGCAAGGCGTTTGGCGCTGTATGCCCGCCTCGGAACGATGGGAGCGTGGGGTATCGCCGCTGCAGCCCGAGAACGATCTCAAGCTAGAGGAGGTGTCCTCGCGGAATGATGTCGTCGAGGTGGACAAGGCCTTGAGCTATCACGAAGCCCTCCGCCGAGCAGCAGAGGAACGCCGGAGACTCGACCAAGTGATCCTACGTTCGGGTCAGCTCGAAGTTAGCACCGGGTCACTGGGGCAAGAAATCGCCAAGCTGAGGCTAAATGCAGCCATTGAAGGTGTGTTTCGAAATGTTGATATCCGTGGCACCCACGCCCAGTTTAGAGGTACGGAGGCGTCACGACACGCATATACTTCGCGAAGAAAATGGGTTCTGGATGCCCCTGAGTATGGCCCTCGGCAGGATGTGTTCGCAGTGGGACCGGATGTTCGTAATTATGGCAAAGTTGTGGATTCAAAGTCGCGCTAGCGCGATGGTGGTCGGTTTGGGAAACGTCCTCGGCGTCAAATATAGCAGCAAAGCGGAGAGATACGATAGGAGACTCAGGATCGCGAGCCGTGCGATTGCAGCCTTCGACGTCGTTCAGCTTTGGGTCAAGGTGCAAAGAAGCAGACTTTTTGAGCAGGTTATGCTTGAGAAGGAATCGGTGGGATGATTAGTATATCTTCTTTAGAGTTGCTTCTTGCCGTGTTTCGTTGCCCATCAATTGATATTCATTTTTTGTTTTTTTTTTTTTTTGGTGGCTGGAGGTCCGAGGGATCAAGGGCAGAATCGGAGGGGTCCCTCCTAGGGTTCACAGGAGCTGATGAATATACAAGTTCACGAGTTCTTCTGGAGTAGAACGGGAACTGACAAGATACTGGACATAGGTGACCCGTTGAAATGAGGTGAATTCTGAGCATAAGTTGTTACATTTGGTTCGAAGTCGATGCTACGCTGGGTCACGCAAGGCTGCGTCGAAAGCTCCGGCATCTGTCTCTGGTGGTATGTGAGCCATTGTGACGTCGGCGGCGAACTGCTCACCATTCTCAGGAAAACCTTCGCTTTCCAGGGCCCAAAAGAACGGTGCTGCCTTATGCTGCTCTTCGCTGGGAAGCGCGGAAGGTGGCAGGTGGAGACGATGCCAGACCACTTTGAGCTTCGAGACAGAGCTGGTGATTCGGGTTCGATATGTGAAGATGAATGTATCAGTGCTGTTTGTGGAGCAGAGATCGAAGGTTTGGGGCGAAGTCAGATACTCTCGCCTAACCGCTTTGACGCGGATATTGTGTCGGTTGGCCCGCGCTTCCGATGCCAGTCCAACACTGGGGCCGATCTCTTCTTCCATGTCTTCAAAGGCCAAAGTTGGCACCGCGACTCCATTGAGCGTATGTGCTGCATAGGGAATGACGAGCCGGGTGCCGTCGAAGTATCCGAAGTCACTCGTGAGAGCAGACTCGAAGACACTGCGGTAATTTTCCCGGCAATTTTGAATTGCGATGACCATGGGATAGTGTTGGTCCTTACGTCGTGGCCAATAGACGGGGGGGGAAATCAGGTTCGGTATCAACGGGAACCTCGTGGAACTGTGTGCGTTGAGTACGCTATCCTGTTGCGCGGAGTGTGCATGCCTACCAATTCCCAATCCATTGCCTCTTGCAGAAAGTTCGACATATCCCTAGCATGCCAACGCCCTGCTGCCAAGATATCCATCGTACCCAGTGATTCAAACGTTGAGGACCCGCATCCGGGCTTCAGCAGGCATACCGCGCCACAGCCAGCCAGAAGGCGGTAGCTAGAAGACAGCATGAACCGCACTCCGATCCAATCCAGGCCCACCGACCAAAACGCTTTCGTCATGCAGCGCTCGAGATTTTGGTTCACCACCTGATGGAGTCGCTGACCTGCGACGATCGATAATGATACGCTGGGCAAACGAGCCGGACTTACATGTTGCGGCGAGCGATCTGGTGGTGGATAGGAGACAGTATTGTGTGATTTCGTTCCAGATCTCTGGCGGAAAGGTGGGAGACGTCTGGGGGACTATTCACAGGTGTCAATGAGGGCGTCTGAAGAGCTTTAAGGGGATACCTTGGTTTGCCGCTGATGCGGAATTCCTGCGGTGTTGAGTCACTTCAATCGCATCTCGGCGGTCTATTCCGCGTTGAACGAGTCTACGGCGCACAATTTCCCACTGAATCTTCCCTTGCAGGGCGACACGCCACAGCCTTTCGTCGGACCAATCTGCGGTGAGCTGTAGGAGGACAGAGTTGTCCACAACGGTGGATGCGCCAGCGATGCTCTCAATACGGTCGGCGTCGGCCTCGTAGTCTTCTCCACTGAAATTAAACATCGTAGCCATGGTGGTCAAAAGAGAGAAAATTGATGGCAGTCACGGAGTCACGGTGGTTGACATTTGTAGCATAGCCACCGAACCCACATAGACTTTCCCGCTCGTAACTCAGGGTTTTTTTTTTTTTTTGCTGGAGGCCATGGGGAACATGGATTAGAGCTTGTGAACGAAGCGTCAGCTCCCCGTTTGACATAATGAACCTAATTTCTAGTGGTTAACCCGATCTGATGGCAGCCCAGCGTTGATCCTGGCCAGCCTCTCCCGCTCGTAATTCGCCGGGTTTTTTTGCGGGAGGCTATGGGACACATGCATAAGAGTCTGTGAATGAAGCGTCAGCTTCCCGTTTGACATAATGAACCTAATTTCTAGTGGTTAACACGATCTGATGGCAGCCCAGCGTTGATCCTGGCCAGCCTCTCCCGCTTGTAATTCGCCCGGTTTTTTTGCGGGAGGCTATGGGACACATGCATAAGAGTCTGTGAATGAAGCGTCAGCTTCCCGTTTGACATAATGAACCTAATTTCTAGTGGTTAACACGATCTGATGGCAGCCCGGCGTTGATCCTGGCTAGCCTCTCCCGCTCGTAATTCGCCGGATTTTTTTGCAGGAAGCTACGGGCCACATGCATGAGAGTCTGTGAACGAAACGTCAGCTCCCCGTTCGCCATAATGAAGCGAATCGCCAGCGGTTAACACGATCTGATGGCAGCCCGGCGTTGATCCTGGCCAGCCTCTCCCGCTCGTAATTCACCGGGTTTTTTTGCGAGAGGCTACGGGCCACATGCATGAGAGTCTATGAATGAAGTGTCAGCTCCCCGTTCGCCATAATGAAGCGAATCCCTAGTGGTTAACACGATCTGATGGCAGCCCAGCGTTGATCCTGGCCAGCCTCCCCCGCTCGTAATTCACCGGGTTTTCTGCTGGAGGCTACGGGGAACATGGATGAGAGTCTGTGAATGAAGCTTCAGCTCCCTGTTCGGCATACACTGGACGCCACAGTTCTAGTTAATGCAAGCAGTGTCTTATTCCCTATATACCAAGAACACGTATTCAAAATAATATGAAACAAACAGGCACTACATACGGGAGATCCAAAAAATCCCCATCGGGCGTATACAAAATATTACTGCCAGCTCGGACCGAGAGTTCTCAACAGCGCCGTCTGCTGCTCGGCCGTCATTTGCGCCATCCAGCTGTTCCTTTCCTCCTCCCCCAAATTGGGCCATGCAGATGCGAGCAAGCTAACCTGCGAGCTTATGACCCGACTGCCCCCAGTGCTTGGCCCTGCAATCGCTGTGCTAAAAGGCCCCGCTGTCGACCGTTGTGGGCGAGTGGACATCGGGGGAGGCGGAGCACGCGTGCTAAAAGGCCCCGCTGTCGACTGTTGTGGACGAGTGGACATCAGGGGAGGCGGAGCGCGCGACTGGAGCGGCACTGGAGGAGATCGTGGGCCCGGCACCGAATCGAAGGCTGGGGGAGGCAGTGGGTCGTGCGACTCGTAGGTGTTTGACATGAAGGACTCGCGAATCGCGGTCGATGGAACACGACCGTATGTGTGCACCGGCGAAGTTCGAGCCGCAAACGGCGCAGACGATAGATCGACCGGCGGATCTGCTTTGCCCTTCCCCTTCCCCTCTCCGCCGGGCTTTAGGCATGGAGAGGAACCCCCAGAATCTTCCGCGTCATCGTCGGGGAGCGCCCGAGCGTCAGTGTTGCTTTGACGAGGATGACCAATCTCGCCAGCGGAGAGACGAGGTCGAGATGCGTATTGTCTCGCTTGCCCTCCCCCGACTTGGGTGGGTCCACGACGCGGAATGTCTTCAGGTTCGTCGCCCTCCTCCCGGTAGTCGCTCCCCGACTGTTCTTCCTCGCTCGTGTCACTTGTCTCCTCGTCGCTACTCGATCGCGCCGGTCGTTTCCGCTTCCTAACGCCCTTCTTCCCCATGACGCCGCCCTTCTTCTTCTTCTCCTTTGGCTGCCCTCTGGCGTCGGGCCGGACTCTCGTCACGGGAGCGGCGACGGGGTTCCCGTTGCTGTCGTGCACGGCGGCGGCGTCGTCCCTGTCGTGCATCGTCGGATTGGGATTAGGATTTTCGCGGAGGTCGATTCGCATTTGCCACCCTCCTCCACGTTCATCCATGTGGACGAGGGCTCCCCGGGAGGAACGCCAGTGCGCAATCTGAGCGCTTTCATCATTCGCGGGAGGGACGGGGAACGTGTAGTCATGTCGGATGAGGACGAGCGAGCCTGAGGTGGGTATCAGAGCTCAAACATCTGTGAGTAATGGAAAGATGTACCTGCCGGCAATGAGGAAGGTGTACCGTCGGGAAGAGGTACCCCTACCGCCTCGATCCGTAGGCCGGCCTGTCGATGGTATTCGCGCGCGTCCAAAGCGCGGTGCATAGCGGTGATTTCAGCTTGGCGGAGAGCAGTGATTCCTTTGTTTTGCCCAAAGGTGGAGGGAAGGCGGACGTCTTTTGGAAAGTTGTTAATGCGGTAGCCCGCGCTATTCAGCTTTTGGCCAATGTGTTACATCCATGCCAGACAAAACAGAATACCACCTCCGGTCGGACTCCGAAGACATCACAGTCAATGCGACATCATCAGTAGTCCAACGTGGAAATAGTAAAGCGGCTTATTCTCGCAAACACCACAGCATGGAAAGGGTGTGCGACAGTCTGGACCCCAAGCCGACTGGACAGACAAAGACTAGGTCGCAATGGAATGCCAAGGTAGCAAATAGAATCGGAGAGGTCGGAGACCGAGGCATAACCGAAGTGTGACCAGAAGTCGGCCGGATATGGTTGAAATAGTGTAACATTATTAATTGGAGCACAGGTTGGGTGATATTGACACAGGTTGATACATGCGCGACACAGGTTGAAATATTGCAACACAGGTTCAACCGTCAAGACTGAGGTTGGATAAATCGTATTCCACCAGACACAGGTTGGCACTTTGGGACATTTTGGAACACAGGTTGGAAATTCATGTTGATTTTGAAAGACACAGGTTGAGTTGTTGCTCAACACAGGTTAAGCCACACTTTAATTGCTCATCAAAATTACTTTGATTGATGTGATGTGCTATCATGGCATCACTCCGGCACACTAAATATTGGGTGGAGAGTGATTTGAGCCCACCAGGAGTACTGGATGCCCAGTACACTCACAAAAATAATCACATGCAAGGGAGCAATGACTTACAGCCATTGGCCAGTGAAAGCAGCTGTATGTCTGGACTTGATTAGTCCGACATCATCAAGTTCCTCATTGGTGGACAAATGGCGGTGTACCCCAACCGGTCGTCCACCTCGTTTCAACAAGGCAGCGATGCAAGCGCGATGAGTATATCGGCGGCAATGGACCAGGAACAAAGATGTACCAGAGCCAAACCAGAGCGAACGAGCCCAGCGTATTCCAAGGAGCGCCGAGGTGATTGAATGACTGCAGAGCAAGATTCATCAGCAATCAATAACTAGGCGTGCAGGGAGAGTCCAGAGGCCCCCGTTCCTCGGAGTATGGAATCAAGTCAGCAGTGGTGCGAGAAACCAAGAAGATTACTTACTGGCACACACGCAGCGAGGACACACTAAAGTTCTACAAAATCGGGTTTAACATTCAGCGGTCGGACTCGCGTGCAGGCAAGTAATAGAATGTGTGGGCTCGCAGGGTCTACGCCTCAGTCATGTTAAGGAAGTCTAAGCCGATGACAGACTTGTGAGAGCACATATGTTCAGCAGGGCCGCCGGCTGCCGCCGTCAGAGAGTGGTCTTGCGCCTCGTCGTCGTGGGAAGAACTGAGAATAGTCGGACATAATTAGCCGAACGGCATCACCGAATTGGGACAAGCGTAGGACGGCGTGTGAAGCAGCTGGGTCTATTTTGAAGAAACTCGAACTCTGTGTGGCTTGAGTCGAAGGTTCAACGGTTAACTTGAAACAAGATCCCGAAGCAATACAAAAACTGGCACAGCGATGCATTTAGACATCCTTTGTAGCCGGTAGAAGAGAGCCCCGGCTCCAAAAAGTGCGAACGAGGCGAGTATGAAGGGTACTAGTTGTTCGTGAGTGGGTGTACTGGTATCAGCGTGCAAGAAGAATTAAAAAAATGCGCTTGAATTGGATTGTAAGAAAATTGAGAATTGGTCACACATGACTAGTATGGAGTGAGTATCAAGAAGTGTACCTACAAACAAACAGCACGTCGGCAACATACCGTTTCAGAAATGATCTGTGGGTGTGTGCACGTCTGAGCGCTGGCGAAGCTGCTTACCTCATTCAGAGTCACTATTCTGGGTGCGCGAATCACCTGCGCCGACTCGCGCCAGCCCACGTCCTAGCAAATCACAACCTGTCAGAGTGTGAGTGCGTTCGGCCGTCTCATCTCACCTTGTTGTTGCTTCTTCAGCTCATCACCAACTCGTTACCCGCCGACAGCACAACAGACTTGTGAAATGGGTCGCGACTCGAGTGTTTGACGAGCACTGTGGACGGCGGCTTGATGTGCGTGCAGGCTTGAAGGGAGGTAAGCGGGCCGAAAGGGCGGTGGCTGTATTGGCGAGCGGAATTGCATTGTCGATGTCGCCAAGTTGATGGCGAGCACAGTGCGGGGTCGTCTGGAGATGATCCTGGCGAGGTCTGTTTGCTAGCAGGTCAGTTTCGGCTCGAGAAGACTGAGACGACGTACTTTTGATCATTTTTGACCGGGTGGTCATTGGCAACTAGCACCGAGTGGCGGGGTTTGTGTTGGCGGTTTGACGATGACGGTCTTGGTCCGTGTTTTGCGCGCTGGACCCCGGCCAAAACGGTGGCCGCTGGATTTGGGTGTAGTCGACGTAAGACGGTGCGGTGTGGTTTGGACATGATTTCGGTGAAGTCTATTCGCCAGCGGGTCAATTTCGGTTCAATAAGAGTGTCGACAACGTACTTGTAACGTCCAGAGCAACAGTTGGCGGTGTGCTTTCGCCCAGAGGTGTCCCAGACCACCGCACCAGTTCCTCAGGCCACTCACAAAGAGCATGGTATCTGCGTCCACACGCTGGGTACCACTGGAGGGTTTGGTGGTCGACGCCGAGTGGGGGCGTGGGAGTCATACCCCCGAGCCAGTTCCTCAAGCCACCCGCGAAGAGCATTGCATCTGCGTCGACACGCTGGGCGCTGTTGGAGGGCTCAGGGGGGTGGGTTCCCGGGACACCAGGAAGGAGGGAGGTATTGTAACACTGGAAAAGATGATAAGAAAGAGAGGAGAATGAGGGAGCTTAGCCAACGCACCTGCCGCCCGATTCCAGCTCACATGTATGAGCACCAGTGCCACTCATATCCAGTTGAGGCAGACTCGGATGTCTCTTCAGTGGTTGTTCATGTGTCAGAGGCTGCAGAGAATTGAGGAGGACGTCGAGGATGGTGGGAGATGAGGACTCACGGCTGGACGGCGCATGCGCGGGCCAAAACTCCAGGAACAGCCAACAGATAAGAAGGTGGAGGGTGTGTTCCCCGGAATGTCGTCCAACCAGAGGTGGACCCATTCTGCCAGTCTCGAGCCCATTGCCTCGCCTATTCAGGTCCGGCATGGTGGGGAACGAAGAGAGACTGCGTGACATAACGTGTTGTTCCCGCGATCATGTGCCGTCCAAACAAGCCTCGGAGTCGCCGCGGGGACAAAAACACAGCCCTGATGGAAATACAAGCATGGCATTTCATTCCATACTATAAAGAAGCCCTTTGTATTTATTCCAGGAGTCTTTGTGCTGCCTTCCGTGAAATAAAATCCTCACCTCGAGTCTGTCCAAACTGTGACAAGATTGTGACATTTGGACAAGCTCAGGATGTACATTTTAATTTGGGAACCGATGGGTCACTGGACCATCTACAGTGCTAGAATTGTTTCTGCACGCCGTACAATGTTAATCCGACCTTGATTGCCCTTATCTCAGCCGTCAATGCTAGGATATCTTATCGCAGTGCCGATTTGAACAAACAGTCTACAATTCAGAGTGGATTCCGAGGAAGTTGATCACAACAAGTTACGCACTTCCTGTTGCCGCAGGCTGCTTCTCTGCCTCTGCGCTTTCCTGCTATCCATAATTCGCGAAAATAGCGCAATGAACAGTAATCACACCGTGGTAGACCTCCCGATGAGCTCGCCGTTTTCGTCCTCGAACTGAAGACCAGCGGGCATCACAAGATCACGCGTGAAGTGCAAACGAGGTACCTTTTCACGCGGGGGAGAAGCTGCGATGAACGGATCAAGTGTGGGAACAAAAAAACCCCACTCCCATCTGCCGAGTTACATAAGAATTCGACATCGCTGAGTGGAGGTTTTTATTCTTCAGTGCCTTGCGTGTGAGCATCAAAAAAAATTAGGGAGATAGAAGAGCAAGATCTAAGGTTACTCTGTACTTCTTGATCCTCCAGCATGCCTTGTTTTTCTTGAATAACTCCGTCAAGTCGAACAATAAATCCGAGTATATTGTGTGTTAGGAGGAGTTTCAGGCCCCCTATCTTGTAAAAGAAATTCTCAGTCGATCCATGTCGATTTTCTATACTCAAAAAATGGTAATTTGAGACATCCATACTCATTCCCGCTCATCCGACAGCGATTGAAGGGTTTTCTAAATGTGAACACCAAATTGGCGGCTAAAGTCGTAGCCATATCTGAAGACCGAAACCGTGCATGGCTTCCCTCGGGGAAAATTGTCTCTACTTGCTTCAAATGACGCACTACGCTGGTTCCGGGTATGCGTCCGAATGCGGTAAGGCTGTCATCGGCTAATGATCCGCTTCTTCCTCTTTTCTTCCCACCACGACGACTCGACGACTCGACGGTAAACAGGCGCTGAACATTTCCAGGAGCAAATCAACTATTCTTGGGAATAAGAGGACCCGAAACACAACTCTCCTAGGACGCTGCGGTGCGGGCTTGACTGCACGTGGACCGACACTAATACAGTTGCCGTACTGGATGTGAGAGGATCCCCTAGGCTCTTCGCTCGCGAAGGCTACCTGCTCATCGTTGTCGCATGATAGAATGTGTCGGGGTTCTGTATGGCGCTGTCTGGTCCTGCTCACTGTTCACTACCACTGCTTACCTCTCCCTTCCTCAGATTGGTTCCGCGGGATCGACGTGCAAGTATCAATCAAGCCGCGGAAGCAAATTGTCTGCGACCAATTCACTTTGCTTCTTTGCTTTCTACCACCACCACTGCGCATTGCCTACTGCCCACCGGACATCCAACCTGTACTGGTTCTGTGCGCTCATGCTTCTCTGGGTCCATTGCTTTGTTACCGCTACCTGGCGAGGCGATCTCTCGTTCTGGAATCCGAGAACGTCTTTTCTGGGATCCGAGAACGTCTTTGCGGTTCATGGAACGACCTCTCCTCCTCTACTCCTGAGCTCAAGCTGCCTACTTGTGGTGCGGATACTCCGGCTCTCTGGTCTGCTGTCTCACCACCCTTTTGGCAAGCGAGCAGATTCTCTAAGTCCTTGCTGTTGGGATGTCACCTTGTACAAATCCTTTTTCTTGGGCCAATCAGGCTGGCTACCATCACCCTCGACACTCCGTCTATCCGACGCGTTCCCGTCACCCATATTTGTCAGTAAAGCGCCGTTACTCGGATCTTTGACCGTCCCAATCAGCGTATGCTTGATTCGTGTCCAGCGGCACTTCCAAGGCGTAGCAGCAAGATCTCAAAGTTCACTGTCGGCAATAAATTAGTACCCACCTCGCTCCGCACGGAGGGGAGGATACCTTCTTAGAGCTGCAACATCACTGTTCAGGTCTACGGTCGCATCTTCACTCCATGTGCTCTGTTGATCTTATTGTTGGCGGCGATTGGGACCCCGAGTATCCTACAATGTTGGCCAGTGAGTTTGACCCAAAATATATCAATTTGCCGCTGATATTTTGCGAAAAATAGGCAGGATTCTGGTTCAAATTATCTCCTACACGGTGCGTTCTCATCGCAGTCTTCTCGGGGCCACACCATAGACCTCTACAAAATAATTCCAGGTGCATTATAGACATTCCGTGGGTTTCAGTAATATTATCCGTCTCCAAACATTTATCATGGCTATTTCTTCAAGACGCTCTCTTTGCAGTTGATAAAGGTATGCGGTTCATGGGGGTCCACGGTATCGCGTGTCTCTTCATCAGGACAATGATCTGGCAACGACGCGAATATAAGTCCGCATTTGCCTCCTGTACGATCCTATTTCTCCCCTTCTTATTGTCTCTCTTTCCCTCCTTCCTCCCGTCTTCGATGGATTCTGCTTTCTCTGCGCTCCTGGGGGGCTGCAACAATCCTAACTGTACCTCCGGATGCGGTTGGTTCTCTCCCGCCACCGCACCGACGGCTCCGACGACAAAGTGTGTGGTCTGCATGTGTGTTGCCGCGCAGCATGTTCAGCGCTCGACGGTGAGTGTGTAGCTCCGAAGATGGCTGTGAAGCTTAGTCAATGTCAACTTTAGCCTGGCGCGTCCTCGTTCGGGCAACAACAGCCATCACAAGCTTCGAGATCGACGGTAATCTCCCGGCGTCCCATTGCATTCCCAGCGTACTTACCACTCCGCGATCAGTTTCCATTTGGCACGGCCGGCACCGCTACAGACCCAGGAGGCTCTTTTCGTGATTATGCATCGTCTAACTCGGTCCGTTCCATTCCATATAGTCAATCAAGTTCTGATTCGCTCCAAAGCACTTCTCATCCACGGCCACCGGTATGGCTGCGGGTCCATCGAACACTTTCGCCACGCGCGGTGATCCCGCTACGTCCAACTCGGTAAGCCATATGTTGCTCAAAATTGGGATGTCCGTCATTGACGTTTGAGTTTTAGACTGCCACTCCTTCATCCTCTGCCTCCAATCCACTCACCGGCATGAACGGCGGCCCAACCGTGTTTCGAGACTTGAACAAGCTCAAACAAGCAAACCGTCTCAACGTTGCGCAAAAGGTGTGTGATATAACCTTCTAGATCGCAGCTAAGTTTGCTTAGGCAAATTCCGATCGCATTAACGCTCAGCCTGGCGTTAAAAAATTGGCTGCTACTTCGTCGCTGCCAATGAAGGAGTTCGACTTCTTCCTCCTTCCCGAGACGGCGCTTGTGTGGGACGCAGGCCAAGCCCGTTTTCAAGCGAGCAAGTGGGTTCACCGTCCATGCCGATATCGCACTGCTGACTTGTCGACAGACACACAACGTTAGAGCTCGCCGGCTATAACCGGCGAGTCCAGCTGAGCGCGTCCCACACTGCTGCCCAGCTCAATCAGCGCATCCTGGCAGCGTTCGAACACTTCCCCGAAGTTGCGGTGTATGGCTACCAGATCTGTCACTTCGCTAAGGTCAAACCGGGTTCAAGCGATCGCATTGTTCCTCTTGAAAAGGAGTTTGGATGGCGCGCAATTCTACTGTAGGTCATTTCCGTTCGTCGTCAGCCGATGTTTCGTTAAAGCTTTTTATCCTCAGTGCTACGGTGGATACTGCAGTACGCCGAGCGTCTGCGCAGTGGTCCAACATTGTATATATTGTCCTTCAATCTGGCGCTCCGGATTTGGTCGTTCCGGGGACTCAACAAGCTCCGATCAGCGTGGATTCCGATGCCGGCTCTTCCAAGGTTCGTGGTCTCGAAATCCCTCCGTCTCACATGTTCTCAGCTCTCACAGAAAAGGTCAAAACGCAAGGCGTCAGCGGTAAGCACTCGATTGAACTGCTAGGCGGTGCTGAGATTGCTGTAGATCGAGGGGACAGACTCGGAGTCGGACGAACAACCACCGCGTCAAAAATACCGCACGCAGCCAGGTCCCAAGGTTCGTCTCAAGTTTTATTTGGCTTGCGGAGTGCTCCATCCACCATAGGCATCGGCGGATACGGACTCGTCCGATGACGGGGGTGCTCCGCCGGCCTCGCGCCGTTCGGCTCGGGCTGCGCCGAAGCGGACGGCTCCTGTGGTGCGTTTTGTTGGCTCCAGTCCAAGTCTTCCCTCTCTGATTATCATAGCCTTTGACGGATTCGACTGACGAGGACGTGCCACCTTCCCGACCTTCTGCTAAACCGGCACCTGCGGCAAAAAAACGTAGAGCGCCGGAGGTTATTTTTTGCTTCGTTCTGGCCAATTTCCCCTAGTTACTTACCGCTTCCAGCCATCGAGTTCCTCGTCAGACGAGGCAACACCGAAGCCCAAAAAGTCCAAGCCCGCCTCCAAGCCCGCCGCCAGGGTACGCATCACTGTCATCAGTCAATCCATTGATCTGATACTGATCTGATCTAAGCCTGACTCTGACAGCGACAGTCTCCCGGACGCAGAGGAGCTTCGTGCGCGAGCTCAAGGGAAGAAGAAGGCCACGGTACGCCGTTCATATTAAGAACGACATCCCTTCTCACTGTCTGTACTAGGACACGCCATTCGAGCAAGGTCTGTACGATGACGATTTTGCGGCAACTGCTTCTACCGACGACGACGCCTCGGTGAAGCCAGGGACTCGTCGGGGCAGAGAGGTATGAGGCATTTTCAGGACCGATTTGTGTTTACACTCGATTTCAGGCATCTTCAAGGAACGGCAGAAGCTTCAAAGCTCCGAAGCCGGCACCAACCTCCAAGGTCTGCATGCACGATCTACCTCTGTTATCGACGACTCAATTCGTATGTAGGCCTTACCTTTGTATCCACCTGTCCACCTCCGCCTCACTCGAGGCCTTGTGAACATGGGCGCGGTCTCCCCCGCTGGTGCTCGGTGACGCGCCTTACGCGGTCATATGACCGTGTTTGCCCAGGGTTCGTTCCTCTCACTCGTATCAGTTTCATTCGTATCTTTTCCCATATTTCCTTATGCTTCGCCATGCGTTGTTATAGTTTCACTCCACTTCCATGCGCTTTGCCCTATGGCACGCGCTCATACCCTTGCCCTTACGATCGGATTCCTCAGTATTTATATCCTGTCGTAGCTAGTTTATACAGCTTCCCTTCTGGCCCCCTCTGCGCGCTTAGGAGCTCACTCTGATTCCTCTGTCTCTCTGATCACTCTCTGTTACTGAGCCTCTACGTCTCTGACTTGCTGTTGGAGTTCATTTGGAGCACTCGCTTTTTACTGTATCTACTGCTACGTACACCTTTTAGGTTTATCTAGCCAGTAGACACGTCATTTTGGAGCCCACCGCGAGGGTTTCAAAAATAGCTACCAACGCTTCTCAAAGCCTACGGCTCACCACATCTCGACAAGCAGACCGTGACCTTCGTCTAGAAGTGCTCGCTGCTATCCGCAATCCATACAACTCCCCACCATATTCCCCTGGTGCCGAAGACGATCTCTTTGATACGGTCCCGGCCCAGACATCCCATCACAACAACCTATCACCACACTCTCCCGGATCACCAACACTTGCGTGGTTATTCAATAATCCACCACCGGAATTTACTCCCATCATGCCCAACGCCAATCCTACCCCCATGCCTGCGCGCGGTGCACACACGGCGCCAAAATTCGACTCATCCAAACCAGAGGAGCTCCGTCGTTATTTCAATGATGTCGAGTACCTCTTGGAACAAGCCAATATCACCGACGAAGCCCAAATGAAGAAGGCCTGTGTCCGGTACATGTCGGTACAGGATCAGGAACTTCTCGAAGGCCTCATCGAGTTCACCGATGCCAACAAAACATATGATGAATTCAAAAGTGCCGCACGCGCCATGTACGCTGGCAATGATGACGATCATCTATACACCCTGAAGGATTGGGATGCCCATCTCGGCAGTATCTCACGCCAGGGAATCCGCTCGGAAAAGGACTTGGCAACGTTTTATCGTGACTTTATCCGTATTGGTCGCTACCTCATCACCAAGAACCGCCTTTCGGAAACCGAACAGAGCCATGCATTCCTCCGTGCGCTCCAGCCCGCCTCCCTGCAAATCGCCGTGAAACAGCGGCTGCAGATCTTGAAGCCAAACATCCATGCGGACGATCCATATGCGCTGTCAGATCTATATGATGCTGCAAAATTCGCACTCGCCGGCACCACTTTCTATCCGTTATCACCTCCGGCGCCCGAACCGGCAGTAAAAACAGAATCGTCGGATATTGCCGCACTGCTAAAAGCGGTTACACAACTGGTGCAGGTCATGTCTACCCAAGCCAAACCAGGTGCTTCCTCAGACAACCGGGACAACCGCAGCAACGGCAACCAACAACGGTCCCAAGTACCCGGCTGTGCTTACTGCGAGGATTTATCACACTTTTTCCGTGATTGTCCAATTGTAACGGAAGACAAAAAGAAGGGCGTGTGTAAACTCGGCAGTCGCGGTAGACTTGTGACGCCAATCGGCACTACGCCACCCATGATTGATGGCGCCGGCTTGCGCAAACGCTTCATGAAATGGCACGAGGAAAACCCCGGCCACCTGGTTACTCCCCAACTCATACTCGGCCTTGCAGCCACCCCTGGAACCACTTCAACCTTCATCCTGACCGACGAACAGCGCGCGGAGACTCTTGTCACCGAATTGAACGCTGTCCGCACTCGCATGGCTGCGCGCAAAGCCACCGAAGCCCAGGCTGATCCGAAAGTCGCCAAGCCGACTACGCCACCGGCTGCTGACCCCGCACCTGTGCCGGTTTCTGACACCACGATCCCTGTCCAGCCATCTGTTCCATTCCCACCACACCCATATGCAGCTGCACGCGACGCAGCATATGCTCCGCCGGCGGATCGAAACGTCGGCGCTGTTCCAAAGCCGAACAACCGACCTCCTGCACCGGTTTCCAAGGACGGCGATGAACGGAAAGTGTTCAACGCATCCCTTGATGCACAAATCACGATCTCAAACCGAGATCTCTTATCTGTCGCACCTGGAATCCGGACGTTGTACCGAGATGCCGTGACCCCACGGCGATCGCCTGCCAATCAACCTGCCACACAGCTTCTAAATGCGGTCGACGATCCTTTCGGCTCGCTCGAAGATTATGCGACCGACGATAGTACCAAGAACGATGACCGCGAGACTGCAATATTCAACTCCCTGCCTGCCGCTTACACGACCGCTGCGCACAGTATTCCGTCACCTCCGACTGATGGCATCGTCGCGTCGGACCCTTTCGAAGTCTACTACAACGAAGGACGTATCCCGGAAGGACTCGTTGTTTCCGCGGAAGCAAAAGCGATCCGTTCTATCTTGTTGGTCGTTGACAATCAGCAAGCTATCGAATCTATCGTTGACCCCGGCTCTCAAATCTGTGCAATGTCAGAAGCCATCTGCCATGAATTGGCGCTCGTTTACGACCCAACGATCATCCTGCAGATGCAATCTGCCAACGGTGCTATTACTCCGTCGCTAGGCCTCGCGCGCAACGTTCCGTTCCGAATTGGAGACATCATACTCTATCTCCAAGTTCACATTGTCCGCAACCCGGCGTATGATATCCTTCTTGGACGACCGTTCGATGTTTTAACACATTCGGTCGTTCGGAACTATGGCAATGATGACCAAACCATCACCATCGTTGACCCGAATACCGGAAAAACGGCCACAGTTCCCACTATTCCGCGGGGATCCTCGCGTGGAAATACCCCGGATTTTCTCATAGCGAAACGTTCACTGTCCAAACGCTAGCTCCTAGGGGCGAGGTTGCCTTAATAATCGACCACGACCCCACTAAACCGGACAAATTCTTCATCTCAGCATTCAAGACTCTCGAAACGGACACCGACCACCATGTACACCACCAAACCGGCTCAGCATCCAAGCGACATTTAAGCCCGATGTCACCGTGATGCTACCACCAACCTCTCTTGAATGTCCGATTTGCATCTCCCCGACATCCGCGGCACGATATCCGGTGGAGCTCACTCGGACTCTCAGTTGACATCTATTCATGACATCGGCAAGCTCTTAAGCTCGATGTCCAGTATGTATTCCTGGCATTAATATATATATATATACTACAACACTGCGTATAGTCCCCTGCGCAGAATCGCAAAAAAACCTACCCAAACCGAGCGCGGGTGCAGATGACGGAGATACTCCTTCTATAACCCGTACGTCTCGAATCAATCCACGCAATCAGCGCACTGAGACGCACGCCCGAGTGAGATGACGCGATTCGAAGCCATCAGGTGCGCTTCCTTACCCACGTCACTTAACCTTCAGCTTTCCTTCTCTACCACGATGAGCGTCGACGACCTCGCATTCAAGTCCCGTCAAGCACACCATCCGCAAGAAACGACAACGTTCAGACACCGCGCAAAGCTGCCTGGACTGACACCAAAAAACCGGGCTCGGGCGGCCATCTGCCATCTGCCATATAGCCTTCGCCTTCGGCGAATTGCATAACGAGCTTTGAGCGGCTTTGCCTCCGCCGCCCTCATTCCACCTACCCTTTCGCCCTCTCCCATCCGCCATTCGAGTCCTTCAAGTCCAACCGTCGAGCCCCGTCTGCCAGTGACAGCTCAAGACCCTCGACACCGCAAGACCTCAAGCCCTCATTTCACGCCACCGCCGCAAGAAACATCGACGACCAATGACGAGACTTCAAGCCCTTTCGAGTTGTCGCAGCACGAATGCGAGCAACTCTATCAACAGACTCCGCTCGCTTGGGCACAAAGATCAGGCTGGCCGCGACGAACAGAAGACTACGAGGGATGCGAGGTCGTGGAGCCGGAGCCGAAGGACAGAGTCGATGAGGACTGCGTTTACATGGTATGTGATTGGCCTCAGTACAGCCCGCGCTAACGATCTCTACGATCTCCGCGACAATTATCTCCCTGGCCAGAACTCCACGCACGCATGACGCACGAACGGACCACAAAGGTCAACTTCTCCGACGCGTCGAACGACCAGACGACTGCGACGAGCCGGCATGAGCGATAAGGGTTGCGGACTGGACAAGAATCAGAGGGCAGATTGTCGCTACGGGTGCGTGTTCCCATTGCACGCAACGATGTCAAGCTCATCTGTGTCATTCGATGGAACAGGCACGGCTCCATTCGACTCGCCATTTCGCCATTTCACATACTAGCCGTCCGTCCTGACGACCCGCCACCGTCGTTCGTGTGCTTACTACACCGGGCACATTGAGCATTACGACCAGCTCAAGCCGATGCCGAGATCAATGTTGGCCGCAGGTACATACGTGCTCCAGCTTCCCGACGACTTTGGCTCACATTCTGTTCATCAGCCCGCCTTGAACATGCCCGCAACACCCAATGCAGAACTTCTGACGTCGGAACCGTCTTCATATCCCTGACGAATACGAGGTGAGCATCCTGCTGCAACGCAACGTTGACGGGTTTTAGAGAACACGTGTTGAACACCGAGCGCATACCTGGGGGCCGAGGACTTGCCGCCGCCGCACGGAAAATACGACAACATGAGACGGTACGCAGCTGTTATGCAGCGGAAGAATGAGACGGACTGGATGTATTTAGGACGTCAATGTACGCCGCCGCTGCATCAGCAATATCAAGCCCGCGAGCCATGTCTCGCTCAGTCGCCAGGGACTGTACGGTTTGGCGCCACAGGATATCCTCCCAGGAATGCCTCAACTCGCGTGGCTTGGTCATTTGCTAACGGGACTACAGCTACACTCACCTGCACGCAACTATCGTGCCTGTGGTCGACTTCAGCGTCGCTCTTCGATGGCGACTTCCCCAACGATGTTACTGTCCGGCCGGCGATGTACATGATTGGGTTCAGAGACATTTTGCATCGCAGGTGGTTGAGCCGGCGGAAGAGCGATGTCCTGTTTAAGTATTCTTGCCTATATTTTCTCGAGATCCGCTCCAACCTGTTAGTCTCCATTAGTCTCTCTATATGTGCAGACTGTAGATGTGTAGCAAAGCAATTCAGATCCTTGCAAAGTAGCATGTTCTTTACAGTCCAAACTTAGATACTACCTAACTATTTTGAGTTGTGTACGGTCAGGACTAGGGCCAGAGCGAAGCGATGGCCTCCCTTGTGGATATCATCGGCATCCACCCATCAATCACTGTCGAGCTCTCGTCCGAGACCGTGTTTGCATCCCACCACGACCGCGTTGTGGCCCTCTAGCTGCAGCAGGGACAAAATCTCCTGACTCGTCTTCATCCTCATCCTCGTCTGGGTCCCCACCATCGTCGTCGCTCTCATCTTGGTGTTGCTCTTCGTCATCTGGATCCACCAACGTGTCCTCCTCTTCCTCTTCCTCTTCCTCCTCCTCTCCGTCACCCTGTGCAGCGCGCTCTGCAGCCTCAGCCTCTGCCACTGCAAGGTCCGCCAGTCTCTTCTTCTCGGCCGCTTTCTCTCGCCGCTTTCTCGCCGCTTTCTCGCGCACTGTCATCCGGAGGTCTTGAGCTCTCAAGGCTGTCGCATCGTGGAAGGCCTTGCGATTGAGATGGAGAGGCTTGAGCTGGGTGAGTGCCTTTGGAAGTGTACGCCGCAGCTCCCTGAAGTTGTGCAGGCCCGCCATGTTCACGAAAAAATAGTCGTCATCCGTATGCTTGATGAGATGCATATCGTGAGTTGTGTCCTCCCTCTCCTGGCGTCGCTTTCCCATCACCGCAGGTTTACACTTGCCTCGTCGACAGTCGTGTTGCACCGAACACCCGAATTGGAGCGCAGACGGCGCCACCACAAGGAAGGACGTGATTCCGTCCTCAGTGATCTCCGTTCCGCAAGGACGACGTGCGACCGGCCAACCGTAGTCCGCATGTACAACCTCCGTGCAGATGAACCGCTCCAAAGTTACCAGTGTCCGAGTACCAACAAGGATCTCTGCCACACGAGCCAGCAAATATCCTCCGTCGGGGCCAAGCGCGTAAACCCAGCCTGATCTGCGAATGATGTCTCCGTTCTGAGCGACAATGGTGAGCCCCGTTCTCCATTTGCTGTCTGGATCTGCAACATTTCCGAGCGCTTCACGCCAGTAAGATGCTGCTTTGGTTGACTGCCAGGTAAGTGCAGGCTCTTTCTTTTCCGAAACAAGTCGTGTAGCTCCGCATTGGACAGGTTTGCTCGCCGACCAGCCCAGATGTCTCTGGAAGACGGGGTCTTCGAGTAGGATCTGAGTTACCTCGCTCCCTGCGTGAACCCAGGACCCCGTCTTCTTCTCGCGCCAATAGCCCCCACACAGAAGATGTTTGACGCGCTCCATCGACGCAAACTTCCTCGCGATGTCGCGACTGGGCGCTAGGCGATTGCTACGAAGAGAACACGCGCGGAAGATGGCGTTGTATGCCTCGAATACCTCCGTGGAGAACCGCACAGCTGGACCAAAGCGACGGATATCTTCGGAAATATGGGCGAGGAGGTGGAGTTTTATCTTGACAAGGATACGCAGTGGATCGAGTGCATCAAATGCATCGAGGAGGTTTCCTACGGCAGTGGTAAGGTCCAGAAGATATTCCTCCATGTTGTCGATCTCCGTAATCCAGAGACGTGCACCCAGATCGCCGGCCGCCTTGATTAGCGTGAATTCCTCGGGAGTGCATATGCTGTGTACATGAAGCGGGAGAGTTTGCATGAGCGTTTTAAAGTGTTTTCCAATGAGGCTGTTTCGGTACTGGATCATATATGAGGCGCGAATGGGAGGTATGTTGAGGCCGCTGATATCGGTGGATTGAAGACGTATCGCCAGAAGATATCTGTCTGCGTCTGACCAGTGCTTGGTGTTGAGGAAATGCCATATGTACTTAATCACGCCAAGCAGAACCGTGTGCAACAGCTCGACGGGTGTGTCTTGGGATGGATCGAGACCAGGTATATCGAGGAGCGGATTCATTTTGTCCCCAAGTTGTTCTTCCAGCCACTTTTGAACACGGGTCGATATCTCGTCAATCGGGCAGTTGGGGTCCTCATCCCGGATCTTCGAGACCTGAGCCAGTGCTTGCTCAATCCAATACTGAGTCAGTTTATCCTTGGTCCCCGTGGCGGTCTGCAGCTGCTTGATGGTTTTCGCATCTCCCCGTGTGGCGAGACGCAGCTGCTCTTCCAGCCGTTCGCGTATCTGGGACGCCGACCGTTTGATGTCGTCGGGTAAATGACACTGGTGATAAGTCTCAGCAGACGTCTTTTCGATGGTCGTTCCTCCCCAGCCGCACTTTCGACACGGACGGTTCCCGTTACACCCGATATGGCTAGATTCTTCTGACTGTTGCGGATTATCCGCAGGCAGACCAGGCGCACGCAGGATTATCGCTGTCTTCTTTTTCCTGTGCACATCGTAGCAGCGGATGGGGTTCGTCTCAGTGCTGTTGATCTGATCTCGGAGGGTGGCGAACTGTTCTGCGCATGACGCGTTTTGAGAGCTACACATGGCGTGGACATTGAACTCCTGCTGCAGCAAGGTCCCAGGGAGATTCCCATTGCGAATGCATGTCAACAGGTGCTTATCCCACTGCTTCGATGCGTTCCCCGACGTGTCGTCCTGCCAAGCATCAACCATGATAACAACGACATCCTCGTCGTCAGCAGCCTTCTTCCGATCAGGATTGGGCATCTCGGGAACGGTGGCCACGGACGCAGCAGTCCAACGAAGGGCAGCTCCGGAGTCGGGCTCCAGAACAACGAGAAGTTCGCTGAAATCATATTCCAAGTCGTCGACGGGGAAGGTGGTAATGGGAGCGTCGGCAGGGCAGTTGAACTGCCCATCTGGCAGACGATCCACAACCATAGCATCGGTGGTGAGAACACCTTTGCGGATGATCAGAGTCAGAGGGATGACGAATGTGCCATCTCTCCGCATTGTAAGCTCGTTAATCCAGAACCGTTTGTTACCGCGTGAAAACATCGGCGTGAGTTGCGACGGGCTATACTCCTTCCAGCGATCCGCCTGCCAGGTCTCCGAGATTGGAGATCCAGCCTCGACTTCTTCGGGGAATAACTGTATTCGTGGGGCAACAACAGGGTTGGCAAAATCGCGGGCAATGATCTCGCGGACGTCGTTGACATAGAAGACGTTCCCAAGAAATGAACGGATACGGAACGGCTCAGTTCCACAGGTGGACTGCAGGAGCTTCTGGGTCTTGCGCAGGCTCTTGAGCGTCGGAACGTTGGGGGCACCCAGGCATTTCGCAAAACGCAGCATCAGTGACATCTGAGTCCCTGTGAAGCGGCATCATGATCGAGGTAAATTATCGAGAATATCAGCAAGCATAACCTATATATAAGACAGAGAGTCAGATTCAGCAGATTCGGAAGCAACGAAATAAAACCCACCGTTTTGTTAGGGTATGGATAATAACCGTCGCCAGCGTCGAGCTCATCGAGGCTGCGGAAGCCATCATCGTCATCGTCAAGATCATCACTTTCATCAAGACCGTCTTCTTCTTCCTCATCATCTCCAAATTCGCCTCGAGCAATCGCATCGGTCAAGAGGCGCTTGTAGGCCTCCTGCAGAGTCTCCTCCCCACATGTATCTTCCGCCGCCGCCGCCGCTGCCCCCGCGTCTTCCTGTCGGCGTCTGATTAGACGCTGAAGCTCCTCTCGGTGCTCTGCGTCGATGTCGATGTCCATGGGCATTGCTTCTGGTGGGAACATGTTGTTAGGCTCCTCATAGCCCTTGGAGACTGAACGCTGCTGGTATTGGGCTAGTTGTGGTGCTGTGTACGGTATATCCAGTCGCTGATTCTCGTCGGCGGCCATCTGAGCGTGTTCGGCTCGGCTCTGAAGACAGCTCTGGTGAGTTGATGACCGAATGTGGTTCTTTACGTTCTTGACGAGTATCCAGTTGCCGACATTTCCTTTGCCTTCAGTGCGGCAAAGTTGGCACCGCATCTTCGTCCCGTCGTTGGATGTCTCGAAGTTGTCCAGTTCCTCTAAATGTGGGTCAGATAACTTGAATGGCCGTTGTAGAACACTCAAACACACCTGCAGGTAGTGTCCATTTCGCTTTTGGCATGATTTTGGAGCGGCTGAGGTCAAGAAAGGTGCTTGAAGAAGCGTGTCGCGGTCACGCTCAGCCAAACGAGACGGTGGCATGCCTCCCAGTCACACCCTCACACTTGTTTCCGTTCTTCCTCTCGCCACCCAAAATGTCCGCATCCCTGCTCACTCTCATGAAAGCAAGGGCAGCCGCCTCCTCGAGCAGCAACGGCTCCTCGTCCCCAGCTGGCACACCCAACCCCTCCAGGACGTCGACTCCACATCCACCGTCCTCTCCAGATCTGTTTACCGGCGCAAGCGGGCGCACTATTACCGGTCTCGGCGCTCCTCGTACCGGCGCGCCTCTCACGGTTCCCCAACGCATTGCTTTTGGCGAACTGGTTCTCAAGAAATTCAAGATTACGGACGAGAAAAAGTCAGCTCTTGTCAGAGAGTTTCTTGAGGTGAGTGGCATGAATTGCCTCGGCATTCTTGATGCTCATATGGTCCAGACTTCTCATCCTGAAGAACGCGAGATCCTGTGGTTTATTGCGGATGCGGCAGACCACGAAGAGACCACCTCGCTTGCGATTGAGACGGCCAAGCAGTGGACTCCATCAACAGCTGAAGTCGTAAGTCGTGTTCCCGTTCGTGGTATTCTTGCTCACTCGTCGTAGGCTCTGATCCGCAAATACGTCCAGATGCTGATAATGCTTCCTGATCTCAAATATTACAACGGCGCCTTGGCGCGAGTCGTTGTTGTGAGTTTTTCTTTCAATTTGTGGCCGTTGCCCTAACTGCATGAACAGAACGCGATCTTGGCGCAACGTGGCCACGGATTCCCAACATCGGATAACGAAGTCGCATTCGAGGCCTTCAACAAAGTTACAGCGCGTCAAGTCACCCTGGCTCTCTCTCGATTGAAGGCAATGGTATGTGCCGTTTGATCTTTATTGCCCTCTCGCATCTCAAGCGCAAACATAGGTCACGAAATCAATGGAAAACAAGTCTGACTCGCCGCCACCACAACACATCCACAATCTTGCAGACGACCTCCTCACCTCGTTTGCGACTGACCTTGGTCATACGCTTTCCGTCTATCACCGCATCGCACTCTTGGTACGTCTTCCTCGGTTCTAATCATTGTTTGTACTCAACGATGCCTGGGCATGTAGCGACGGCATGTGCGACAAAACCACCCTGCCCATTCCTTCTGGGACAAGGTTGACGACGAGTTGCAGGGTATTCATGAAGCCGATGCTGTCGACGCTGTTGCGTAAGTGATTACTGCGTTCATCTATACTCCACGGGCTGACGAACTACCAGTGCTTTACAGCTGGGCTATGAGATCGACGACGAGACGTACCCCGCTCCTACCGATGCCAAGCGCTACTCTCTCAGCCAAGATGGCGGACGCGCGACCTCCCAGGCCTGGGTAAAACGGCTGAACACAGCCGCGAAGAAAGTCACTCGCATTACGGCCAGCAAGAAGCGCAAGCGTGCGCGCAAGGACACCGGTGACGAGGATCCGGAGGAGAACGATGAGGATAATGAGCCTCCGGTCGGTGATGAGGAAGAGTACATGGTGCAGCCGCTGTCGGATGATGTCGTTCTGGACCTGCCGCCTGCTGACGGATCGGAGGGAGGAGATTAAACTGATTGTATTTTCTGTCTGAATTCAGCGCCATTGTATTACTAGTATAAATATGCCATCGACCCATTTACAACATCATAAGAACGGAGATCCATTGTCCGGAAACAGTCACAGGGGTGTCGACTAATCATCCCCGCAATGTCGGACCATCGAGGTCCTGTTGATATCAGGATACCTGATGTCTCGTCGATGTCGCGAGTCCATACGACATCTCAGAGATCCGCTGAATGTACTGGACAACGACATCACTAGTGCTTTGCGTCGATGTTCTGCTTGGATGTTCTGGGACATTCTGCGAGGACATCCGTCACACATCCATCCAGGTTGGTGGTGTACAGCTCGCTTATCTTTCGGCTTGTAATAATTTAGGTTCTGACCACGACTCCGTGCACTGTGCACACCTGGTTGCTCAACCAACCCCCTCTGTTTACACTGGCGATTCAACTCGCCCTCCAAAAAATTATACGGATGACCTCAACGTTCCTATCCCCGTTTGGGTCGCATCTGATCCGTCGCGTTTCTCATACGCACGCCCACTCTATTCCACGAACCTCCGCTCGCCTGGCGAAAATCCTCTTGCGGCTCAGCTGGCACCATCGGACCTTGCAGGTTTTTCTACACATGCGCCTATCCCGCCATTGGTACAGGTCTTCGCTAAGAAGAAGTACAAGCCGGTAGCGCAAAAAGTTCACCCAATTCTCGGCACACTACCCGACAAATTCCGGATCATACGCAACATCACAGGCGAACCGCTCGCTGGTATGCCGGAATTAAACCCGAATCCTCCGCCGTTTCAACCCACGGGCCGCTACACCGCAGAACGGCGCGATGCACTTGACGCTGCACATCCGGAAGGCTTTCTGCTCCCGAAAGAGCGCGACTTCATGCATCATTTCATGTCGGTACAAAATGGCGCGTTCGCGTGGGATGATTCAGAACGTGGCAGTTTTCGAACCGACTTCTTTCCACCTGTCGAAATGCCTGTCATGCCTCATACACCTTGGGTACTCCGAAACATCCCCATCCCTCCTGGTATTTACGACCAGGTCTGCGACGTTATCCGAACAAAGATTGCAGCGGGTGTCTATGAACCCTCGAACTCATCATACCGTTCACGCTGGTTTTGCGTCGTCAAGAAAGACGGATCAAGCCTTCGGCTGGTTCACTCACTCGAGCCACTGAACGCCGTCACCATTCAACACTCGGGAGTTCCGCCGTTCACAGAACAATTGGCTGAACATTTCGCAGGACGCGCATGCGGAGGTATGCTTGACCTCTATGTTGGATATGATGAACGGTTACTTGCCCCGTCCGCTCGCGACTACACTACCTTCCAAACACCATTTGGCGCCCTCCGTCTTACTACACTTCCAATGGGCTGGACGAACTCAGTTCCGATTTTTCACGATGATGTGACCTACGTCTTACAACCCGAAATCCCCGACTTCACCCAACCCTACATCGACGATGTTCCAGTGCGCGGTCCTGCCTCGCAATACCAAAACGACGATGGAACTTTCGAAATGATTCCCCAGAACCCTGGCATCCGCCGGTTTGTTTGGGAGCACTTTCAGAACTTGAACCGGATAGTTCAACGGATGAAATACTGCGGCGGTACCTTTTCGGGCAAGAAACTGGTACTCTGCGCTGAACAGATCACCGTGGTCGGTCATGTTTGCACTCCACGGGGTCGAGTTCCTGACGAATCTCGCGTTTCAAAAATTGCCAACTGGGGCCCGTGCAAGGACCTCTCTGACGTACGCGCGTTCCTTGGCACCGTCGGTGTCTGCCGAATGTTTATTCGAAATTTTGGACATCGCGCCCACCCTCTTATTCACCTCACTCGAAAAGATGTGCCGTTTTACTTCGGGCCTGAACAACGTGCAGCCCAGGAAGATCTGAAACTCGCACTTATCCGCTCTCCGGCTCTACGTCCCCTGGATTATTCATCCGGCGCCCCAACTATCCTCTCGGTCGACACATCCAATATTGCAGTTGGATTTCTGCTCTCTCAATGCGACCCCACCAATCTCACCCGCCGCTTCTATGCACGATTCGGCTCCATTACACTCAATGACCGTGAATCACGGTTCTCGCAGGCCAAGCTTGAACTGTACGGTTTATTCCGCGCTCTGCGCGCATGCAAACTACACCTCATTGCCCTTCGAAATCTCATCGTGGAAGTCGACGCTCGATACATAAAAGGCATGCTTGCAAACCCAGATCTTGCGCCCAGCGCCAGCATCAATCGTTGGATCCTCGCCATCCTCACCTTCCATTTCACACTTGTTCATGTTCCTGGGGACCACCATGGCCCCGATGGTCTCTCTCGTCGCCGTCCACAGCCGGGAGATGAACCCGAAGAAGATGATGATTTCGACGACTGGCTCGATCAAGTCCACGGTTTTATGCACATGCTGAACAACTCAGCCTACGTTCCACGGCCTCAGAATCTCGTCGCTACCTTCGCCTCGGAGCTCGTATCTGATACGACTAGCGACCCATCCTCCCTCTCATATGACAATGTACCGCGTTCGGATGCTGCGCGGACCGCCGATGCGCGTGTTCAGTGGGTCCGCTGGTGGCACCGGACACTTGAACGACCACGCGGTATTACCGACGAACAATACAAGGCATTTACACGCTTTTCTTTCGAATTTTTCTTGGATAAAGACCAACTCTGGCGCAAAGACTCGCATGGCCAACATAAACTTGTGGTTCCAGAACACCGCCGCCTGTTTATTTTGCAATCGGCACACGACGACGTCGGCCACAAAGGCTTCCATGCGACTCGTGCGCTAATTACAGATCGCTTCTGGTGGCCATATCTTCCAAACGACGTCAACTGGTTCGTAAAAACCTGCCATCTCTGTCAGGTCCGAAAAACACAGAAACTCCTCATCCCACCAACTGTATCTCCGCCATCCCGCATTTTTGTACGCGTGTACATGGACACAATGCACATGCCCCCGAGCAACGGCTTCAAATACATTGTACAAGGCCGCTGTTCGCTCACCCACTGGCCTGAGTTCCGCATGCTCCGACGGGAAACCTCGGCTGGAATCGCCGACTGGATTTTCAATGATATCCTCTGCCGATGGGGCACACTGCTCGAAATCGTAACTGATAACGGGTCGCCATTCGTAAAAGCTCTAACACACCTGGAGAAGAAATACCACGTGAAACACATCCGACTCTCGGGGTATAATTCACGGGGAAACGGGCTCGTTGAACACTCGCATTTCGATGTTCGAGAAGCCCTATTCAAGGCATGCGACGGAGAACAACACAGATGGGCTCTTACTGCTCACACTGTATTCTGGGCGGAACGATGCACTATTCGCCGACGCATGGGATGCTCCCCTTATTTTGCAGTTACGGGTGCTCATCCGCTGCTTCCACTCGACATCTCCGAAGCCACTTACCTCCTTCCTGCGCCCAACTCAGTACTATCCTCGACTGAACTCATCGCTCAGCGTGCAATTGCTCTACAAAAACGGCGAGAACAACTCGACGAACTGCACTCAGTCATATTCGAAGCACGTCTACGTGATGCGAAGCGTTTCGAAATCGAACACGCCGCCACAATCCATGACTACAATTTTAAACAAGGCGATCTAGTCCTCATGCGTAACCCCACCTTCGACAAGTCCATGGGGCAAAAAATGCGAAGACGGTACTTTGGACCGGTAGTGGTAATTTCCCGCAACCGAGGAGGAGCCTACATCATTGCTGAACTTGACGGCTCCCTCTTTGCTCGACCCATCGCGGCATTCCGAGTGATTCCTTATTTTGCACGAAAAGCAATCCCACTCCCGCCATTGGATGAATTCCTCGATGTTTCCACAGAACATCTTCGCGAAATGGAATATTCAATGCTATCGGACCCTGAAGAAGACGACTAGGCCCACACATGGATCCTCCACAGCAAAAATCACAGTTGGGAGGACAAGGCCAGTCCTAATTGGGAAATCTCACTCATAAAAACGCGAAAATTCCGGAACACTCGCATATTTTACACTCCAATTGAATCGTGCATCGTGTTCGGCACATGGAACCGTGCATCCACGCTGAAATTCGCCGTGTTACATCACAGTTTCACTGTTCTGCACCAGAAACTCTTCGGACTTCCTCAAATGGGGGAACAACATCACAAAAATGCGAATATCACACTGTGCGCTTATTGCGCAATTGGTGCGACCACATTGTCGAATAAAGCACATGAAGATGTACCCTCACCCGGAATTTCAAAAGATTACAGCTCAGATTCATCGAACTGGACCACCCAACTCGACAATCACACCATCATATGGCCACCTTGTGCCGCCCTTTCCTCCATCTAATCTCTGCAACCTCTCGCTTCGGTTTCGACTCCCTGTCTCCATCCTTCACCATATGCTCTTCCCTCATGTGTATTTATTTTCCTGTAACAAGCGGACAATCATTGTGTGTGCTACACCATCAAAATCAGCATCTTTGGATGTTGATTCCAGATTAGGTTGACGATTCCATCTCGATTGATACAAAGACTCTCATATTTATACCACCTGTAATTCGGACAGTAAAAGAGAATTATATTCCCCCTCTGCTTGTGTCGCATCTTGCCTCAGTACAGGGTTACTCTGCCCAGTCCTCCCTCTCGGTGCCTTCCAGCCACCGTCTCTACTCGCGCTCGCCTTGGTGCCTTCCAGCCACCATCTCTGTCTCAACTCGGTGCCTTCTAGCCACCGTCCCTGCCGTCCCTCTCTCCGGTGCCTTCTACCCATCACCCCTAGTCCATTCTCCAAACATGCCGCGTTACCGTTCACGCAACCCTGCCACGCCCCGTCACGCTCCTTCCCCATACGCTCCGCTTAAGCGCGATGGCGACGACTGCTTCTACTGTGCTGCTATCGGCCATCGATACCGGGGTTGCCCGGTTCTGGCCTCCGACCTTCAACACAAAGTGGTCGAGTGGGACACGAATGGTCGTTATATCTGCCTACCCGGCGGTCGTCAAATCCCGTCCTTCGTGCACGCCAAGTGCATCCGTGACCGCGCCGTGCTCTACCAGTACCAACTCGACACGTTCCACCCCGAAGCGCTTGCGGCGGAGCCTGCCGCACCCGTCACCGCTCACACTTCCACTTCCACTGCCACTCCCGTTGTGCCGGCTCCCTGTGCGTCGGCCGCCAGCGCTCCCACTGTCGATCACGATGGCATGTGGTCGACATGCGCTTCGCCTTCCCATACCGATACGGCACACGGCACTGATGCCGTTCGCTCCACCTCACCCGACAGCCTGTTCTCGGCGAACTACTCCCCTTCCCCCATCTTCGGGCCGCTCGTTGAGTCTGACGATGAGCTCGACAACCTTCATTTCACATACCCCACTGATGGTCCCGCTGACGGCACTTACTGCACTACATTTGCCGGTGCTACGCCTGGCCCGAATGTCAACGACTCGGACGATGCGCAGATATCTTCCTTACTGGACACCATGGCCACATCGGTTTTGACCTGGGACTGGTTGCACGACTGGGACTGGGAACTGGCCCTCGCCATCCGGTATATTCACCTCTCCGGCCGCACTATTCCGGATCTCGCGGAACGCTATCTCGAAATCCATGGCTGCGCTGCCTCACCCATCAATTTCGCGTAAAATTCTTCTCATTTTCTCCGGTCCTTCCATGTCTATGGCTTGCTGTATGACCGAGGACGGTCAAGATTTCAGTTGGGAGGAGATGACGCGCCTTACGCGGTCATATGACCGTGTTTGCCCAGGGTTCGTTCCTCTCACTCGTATCAGTTTCATTCGTATCTTTTCCCATATTTCCTTATGCTTCGCCATGCGTTGTTATAGTTTCACTCCACTTCCATGCGCTTTGCCATATGGCACGCGCTCATACCCTTGCCCTTACGATCGGATTCCTCAGTATTTATATCCTGTCGTAGCTAGTTTATACAGCTTCCCTTCTGGCCCCCTCTGCGCGCTTAGGAGCTCACTCTGATTCCTCTGTCTCTCTGATCACTCTCTGTTACTGAGCCTCTACGTCTCTGACTTGCTGTTGGAGTTCATTTGGAGCACTCGCTTTTTACTGTATCTACTGCTACGTACACCTTTTAGGTTTATCTAGCCAGTAGACACGTCATCGGCCATCAACCTGGGTAAGGAGTTCTGCTACCCCGCCGATTCTTGATCTCATTGTGCTTTTCAGTATGCGGAGAGTGTCAGTGGTGCATTTGTGGAGGCGACCCCAGCAGGCCAGACAATCTCCACCGTCTGCGACCTGATGCTCAGCGGGACACGTCTCATTTCCCCTGCGGAGATGCCTGCTTTCATTCGAGACCGACTATTCCCGCCGTTCAATGGATTTATGGCTGTAATGCTGGCTCTTGGACCGAACGCTAAAACACTGGGTGCATTCTCTTTACCCATACAACTATCGCCTTCCAATATTCATCGATGATAGGGTCCACTCAGCGGGAGGACGAGTTCGACGCTGTCTTCTTCCTTGGGCCTGGCGGTGCACACGGCTTCCTCCCCCATCTCAACGCCGCATATCGTGTTCTCCATCTTCTCACCACGGAGGATGCGGACATGGCGGAAGTTATGCGTGTCTACGAGACGCTCACCTCATTGTCTTCCTCCATCATGCGCGCCGTACATCATCTCCATTTCCGTTATCCACGCAGTCAGTTTGATCCTCCGGGCGGCTTCCGCGACTTTGGTGCCTTCCGCGATGCACACGACATTGATCTACCAGTATGGCTTCGACGTTACAGCTTCTTATACTGAATGTGTTCCCAGCCTGCTACCGAGGCCGAGTACAACGCCCTCAACCTGAATCTCCTCATCTCCTCGGTCAAGCGGCTGAACGTCGATGAGGCACGAGTTCAGCTCATGCAGACGTTCGGTGACGCGGCGGACCACAAGCAGATGCGAAAGGAGTGCATCGTCCGCGGCGGGTCGTTTGGCATCGGCCGAGTATATGATGTGCTCGCCATTCCACTCCTGGACGAGCTCGACCCCACAGACGACGGCTATGACGGCATGCTTGAGCTCCTGCGAACGTTCTTTGAGGCAGTTGTACGCATCCTCAAGAACTGGCAGAAGGGTGGTGGAAAGAAGGCACCCGCGGTAAGTTTGTGCTCCCTGCCGCTCTATACTACCTACAACTGACCTTGCACCGTATCCAGAGCAAAGCAGGACCTCAGGTATGCTTCCCCATCTTCGGTGAATTAGTGCTGACGTTTATCGCTAGGCGGCTTCGTCGAATACACGCAATACCCGTAGCCAGAGCAGGAACCAGTAGGTACATTTGGCTGTACAACAATGGATTGAATTCATTTGTTATCCCCCCTCCCTCCTGTCCTAGTCCGCGTCCGAGTTCTCGTGCTAGTGATGGTAGGCGACGTTGTCCTCTTGTCGTGTTTACTGACCCAACTGGCAGACGACTCCGATGATCCGGACTGGAAACCCTCTGCTGCTGAGGCTCGTAGTCCAGATGCTTCGTCGTCGACCAAAGGTGCGTACCATCTCAAGAATTTATCGATTTTCTTTCAAAGAGTATCCAGCAGGGAGCGGAAGCGAGACAGATGAGATCGACCGAAAGTTTGAGCGCGCTCGCAAAGAATGGGACGACAGGCAGCAAGAACGCCGTCGAAGAGACGCGGAGGCTCGAGCACGACGCTTTCAACGTCCTCCCGGCCCTCAGCCTGGGCCTTCGTACTCGCGTCCCCATCCTCCTGGCCCTCAAGCAGGCCCTTCGCACTCCCGTCCGCAACCCCGCCCAGTACCAACGAATCAAGCCCGTGGCCGCCCTACGACTCGGACGACGACAAACCAAGCGCGTGCACGCCCAACATGGATTGACCCGACCGCGCGGCCGCAGGACGACCTGGAAGATGCGACTGCTCTGCTCAAGCCTCGGATGCTGCCGGTGTGGGATGACTTTGTGCGATACATTGTCGAGCGCTTCCCTCATCCGGACGCTTCCCGCCGTGTTTCGTTGGCTACTGTCCAGGGTTGGGGTACCCAAGCCCAGCAGTATCGACATCTCTTGTTGGTGAGCCCTTGGTATCTCGGCGACGGGCGACGAGCGGCTAACGGACCCCATCGCAGGTGTATCACCCTGACCGCAATAGCGCAATCACGCAAGATGCGCATTTCGCTGCCATTGCAGAGATTATAACCAAGGCCATTAATAGTGGTCGTAACACCAAAGCGTAGATACAGTCCTTTTCTTGTAGCGCTTCTAGTCGAATGTCGCAATGTGACCTGTGACGTGACACACTGAGGTCGTCGTCGACCTCGATCTCGACCAGTTCCTAACCCACCTCCCGGCCACCCGAACTACTATCCTCCATCCCAGAAGCTCCTGCTTCCACCTCCCGGCACTCAAAGCCCCGCAATCAGTGTCTAAGCTTGCCAGCAAGGCCGCTGCTGTCGCTGGATCCCGACTGTGTCCTGGTCCACACATGGCTGGTGAGGCTTATCCCAGCCGGAGGCACCCCATGTCCAACCCAATATTCGATCTAATGACTCTGGCGCTTACCATCGGGCCTGGAAGATGGGAGGATGTGCACCGTATACACTTGGCCCTGGTGCGTTATATGTCGCCTGTGAGACCTTTCGGGTGCTCACAAAACATTCCTCCTTCAGGATTCACCCTAGATATTCCCATCTGGACCATTCCCTCCGACTCGGCACCTTCCAATCGTACTTACCACCTCGGCACTGCTTCCATCGCCCAAATCCATGTCGCGCGCACTCCAAGCTGCATCCCAACCTTCATCGACGGCATCAAGGTGTTGCTAGAGCTCCAACTACAGCGAAAATTAGGTTGTCCTACCCTTCAAGGTATGTCTTTTGTCTTATTTCATCGCCAAGTCGGTACCCCGACCACTATTGACTCATACTAGCCTTAGGATTTCTCGCGTCAAGCATCTCTCGCTCCCCTCGGTGCTCCCTCCCATCTGGCATTGTCCGCGCGCTGCTCTCCATCCCCATCGCTGTGCTCGACGTCACACTGCATCGAGATCAGCCCAAGTGAGCACCACAGACAAAAATTCGAATTATTCACTCACCCTCGGTCAGAATTCCTCGCTTTCACGATCTCCCGCCTTCCTGGATGTCGCCCTCCCGTCTGGCGTTATCCGCATGCTGGTAGCCTTCGCCGTCATCGTGCTCGACGTCACCCTGCATCGTGATCCACCCAGGTGACGACTTCGGCAAAACGGGAATTTGTATACTGACCCTCCCTCAGGATCTCTCGCTATCATGTGTTGCTACTCCCTTCGACGTCCCTTGAGCTTACTGCGCACTATGTATACTTCCCGACATTGCCATCGGGGTGCTCGACGTTGCACAGTAGTCCAAGTCCGTTCCCGAAACAACACGCACTGTATTCTCCCCAGACCTCTCTTTCCAACATGTCCACTTCCCTTCGACGTCCCTGCACCGCACCGCACGACTCGCACACTCGTTGGCGTCGTCACTGTCAAGCTCGACGTTGCACTGCCCAAGATTGCCCCAAGTCAGTACCCGTGACCAAAATTTGATTATTTCACTCACCATTTACTCCAGAGCTCTCATTCCACCTCCCCTCGACGTCCTCGCACCCCGCAGCACACCTCGCACGCTCGCTGGCACCGTCATCGTCCAGCTCAAGGTCGCACTGCATCAAGATGGGCTGAAGTAAGCACCTCTCACAAAATCTCGAGTATTGAGCTCACCCTTGGCCCAGATCTGTCGTCCGAAGGCCCTCGCGCTTCTCTGGACATTCATCGAGCTCGCTGAACACGTCGAACCCTCCTCACCCTCGCCGTCGTTGTGCTCGACGTCGCTGTCCATCGAAGTCTGGCTAAGTAAGCCCCCGCCAAAAATTACGGATCTTGAGCTCACCTTTGACCCAGACCTCTCGTCCCCGCTCCCCCCAATGTCCCTCTAATGCATCGCACTACTCGCACTGTCCTCGTCCTCACCGTCGTTGTGCTTGACGTCACTGCATCAAAATCGGGTCAAGTAAGCCACCTGCCAAAAA
Organism: Mycena amicta; assembly: GCA_029282125.1. Lineage (NCBI taxonomy): Eukaryota > Fungi > Basidiomycota > Agaricomycetes > Agaricales > Mycenaceae > Mycena > Mycena amicta. The sequence goes on along the minus strand of JARIHP010000103.1, from coordinate 11,461 downwards.
TCTCGAATATTTTACTCACAGTTGGCGCACACCTCTCGTAGAATGCATCACCCGCTCCTCCTGATGCCCCTCCAATGTCTGGCACCACCCGCACCGTCCTCATTGGCGCCGTCATCGTGCTCGACGTCGCACTGCATCAAGATGGGCTGAAGTAAGCACCCCTTACAAAATCTCGAGTATTGAGCTCACCCTTGGCCCAGATGTGTCGTTCGAAGGACCTCGCACTTCTCTGGACATCCACCCAGCCCACTGCACACGTTGAACCCTCCTCACCTTCGCCATCGTTGTGCTGGACGTCGTCGTTCATCGAAGTCAGGCCAAGTAAGCCCACACCAAAAATCTCGAATATTTTACTCACAGTTGGCGCAGACCTCTTGTTGAATGCATCATCCGCTCCTCCCGATGCTCCTCCAATGCCTCACACCACTCGCACCGTCCTCATCGTCGCCGTCGTTGTGCCTGTCGTCGGACTGGATTTGTAGCAAGATCTGCCATATTCACTCACAGTTCTGTTGTCTCGAGTACCCCCTGCTGCCAAGATCCCTCGACTGCCTCACACTATTCCCTTGCTTCTTCCATTGAATAAAACTGTGTCCATCGTGTCGAGTTTATACAATATTACCTCTCAATGACGCACATTTCTTTTTCTTCCCTCGAGTCCGTCATCTATCACCTCTATTCAATTTCTGCAAGGCGAGCAGTCATTACGAGTACAGCTTCACAATAAACATTGATCCCCCAATTATGGGGAAGCTTGCTTCCCCTTTTAGTTGCATAGGGTGTCGATAGGCTTAGGTGGCTGTGGACCCGCGACCGGATATATTGGTCAGCCGCTCGCGGGCAACGCGTGTCCTGTCCGCGGACGCCCGGAGCTTTGTGACAACCGTCACCCGGTTGATCCTGATTTTGATCCCGGCTGTCTACATTTGATAACATCGATGCAACGTGTGTAAGGTTGGTGTAAAGCATCAATACAACGTGTAGAGCATCGATGGAATGCATACTAAAGGCTGCCGGTGTGGATATAGCATCTCTCTTCAGAAGGTCGCATGGCATATGAGACCTTTAAGCAGCCTCAAAGCAGTCTATTACTCTAACAAGAGTGTTTCGGCAAGAGGGATGATCCACGGCAAACTACATTTCGGGATGCACTTCAACGCTTACGGGAATATGCAATCACTGAAGAGGATCACCGGTTGTTTTCTGAATGCGTTTGGGAAAAGCCGTCAGCAGAGGAGGGTGCCACATTTGACAATGTGATTGCTCTGCCTCCAACGCACACTGCAGTGGATGAAGTCAACCTGAAAGAAATTACTTCTTTGGGAACTCCTGTCCTGCGGTCACGGGTGCACAGCAAAGCACCACGCAGTCAACAAAGCACCATCCAAAAAGGCAAACAAATGTGTATTTGAAATGGAAATCGAACAAAAGCTGCAGCAGAGGGAGCAAAAGTCATGATTACCTGAAATATCTGGACCTCCAAAGGACTTGTGAATGGAGCTCAAGGTGTCATCAAAAAAATATGCTTTCTTCCTGGAGCAAAGACAAAAGAGGAACCGCCAGATGTTGTATTTGTAGCTTGCGCAGACTAGACAAGTGAATAGAAGAACAATATTGTACACCCTTACTAACTGATAGATCAGGTCCTCCCACTCCAGAATGGCCAGACATCGATCCTTCCTGGATACACACCACATACAGCACATTGGCAGAGCAATGATAAGGCATGTTCTCGAAATCAACTGCCTTTGGCTCTCGCCTGGGCAATTACAATTCACAAGAGTCTGTCATGACACAGTCCCTATCATCCCTTTCTCTCCCTATCCTTCTGCGTTGCAGCGTTACAACCCGATCGTTAGAAACCGATTGACTTCAAGTCCCTGATTGTATTAACCCTTACTGTACGATCAGGACCCTTCCGTCTCCCTGCTGCCTTATATACCGTAGGTACACTCCTGTACCGTAGGTCTATTCCCCCAGGGTCTTCGTACCCATTCTACTCGTTCTACCCATCGGTCGCCTATTGCAATCCGCTTTCACGGGTTCTCTAGTTCAACAACCCGCTCAGCCACCCAGAAGACTGCTGGTGCTGACAGTGTCAAGGGATGACTCTCTCAAGGCCTCTGATTGAACTTGGAGATAAAGACTTTTCACCAGGATTATCCTTTGTGGCAATCACCTGTCAAGACTTTGGACGGTGTTGCATTCAAAACTTCTTTCCCCCTTTCAAGATTGCAACGGCCGGCGGAAACGGAAACAACAAAAATGTTGAAGGTTGATACAGAGAGAAGGGCAGGGTTGGGCTTTGTTCTCAATACATACAGAATGGACTTATCAGAGTATGTATTTGATGACTAGGATATAGAGAGTAATACAAGACTTGGATTTAGCGCAAGCTTCCCCCGTCATGTGGACCATTGTTCGCATACAACATATTCGTCTTCACGGTCCAGGTCAAATCCCTGCAAGACTTGAGCAGCATCTGCTAACTCATCGTCGTCATTGACAAATAACCCCGCCGCACGTTGGGCTTCCGGGGCAGTTGGCTGCTCCAAACGCTCCTCAGGGTCATTGTCGTCGCGCGGTACTGGGCCGTCACCATCCACCCCATATAGCTCATCCACGGTCTCCTGTGGATCGCCAGCATCTCCTGTCCAATAGCCAGCATAGATAGCTGCCACTCGACTGAGCTCGTAAAGTGCAACCGGTGTCCGTTGGTGTTTGGTTCGGATGCGATGGTGATTCCACGCTACGCGAGTGCGGTCCAGCGAGTCCTGTATTCGTTTAACGAATACCAAATAGAGACACGTACGATGTATTGGATTTTCTATGTCGAGGAGATCGTTCTTCTCGAGGTAGTCGAATATTTGACGGTATGTCTCGAGTGAGTCCTTGCGAACGTCGCGCCAAAGACGTTCGATGCGAATGTTGTGACGGGAACTGCAGGTCTGTAATGAGCATTGTTCCGGGAATACCAGAGAGATTACCGTCCACGCAGATACGCTCTGTGGGCGACACCCCAGTGCTCAATTATCAGCCTCTCAACCTCGTTGTTCTCCGTCCCGTAGTCCCCACGCATGCGACTTGGCCAACCCATGCGAGCCACCGCACCCTTGAAGAGCTCTGCAACTGTGGCCTTGCGCTTGTTGGAGCAGACTGCAAGATATACGACGAGCCGTGAATAGCCGTCAACACAGCCGTGAACGTAAAATCCCCATCGTTTGAGCTTCTCGTTGCCGTCGTGGTGCCAGAGTGCATTAGACCCTCGAACCTTGTACACACGACGCTTCAGATTCCCTGCCCACCTACAGAGAATGTGAGTATTTATGCCAATTGAGCACAAAAACGCACCGAACAAGCATGCCAATCTCATCTACCCGTCGCAGGCTCTGCTGCACCCGGAGTCGCGGCAAGTGGATTCCCCGGGCTTCAAGGTGTCCGCCAACAATAACCGAGCCCACAAACGGATGGTTGAGGGAAATCTCCGCCACCAATTCGTCCAACTTGTCGTCGTCGATCTCCGTGTAGATGGGACGTGCGGTCGAGATCCCTTCTGCCTCAAAATGGCGATAGATGGTCATCCGGGTAATGCCCATCGCCTTGGCAATCTCCTCATGAGAAGCTCCGAGATCGTGGAGCCTTTGAATTTGGGGAATATCGAGGTTATAGCGGGGACGGCCACGACGGCCGGTATGCTCCGTCTCGATGGACGTCCGGACAGGAGGTGGGGGGTTGTATAATAAGTCCTCCAGTGGATCCAGTAGCTTCTGGACCGAGGCAAGCATCTCCTTGCGATGGTCCTCAGTGAGGTCCTCGTCCTCCAAGGTTACAACAATTTGCCGAAGTGCACCAAGCTGGTGTACGCTGCGCTCGACAGCAGGTGGGTCAGCATTTGGGAGGGAGTTGACTATAAACAGGGCGTCCATTGTGATACGATCCGCCTCGGTCAAGAAAGCCTCGATTGGGGAGAGAGGGGGCGCCATGATGGTTGTCGACGACAAGCTTAGATTGATGAATTGATAACAGATAACGTCCGACGCGATCACGTGAATATATCACAATGCGTCGCACAACGAATACTTACAGTAGCTCTGATGCTACTGTCATGTTATGCCACCCAGTAGCTCTATTTGTGAGCTTTAGCCTCAAATACAAGGATACAGGCTGTAAATGGCCCCTGGCACACAAAATCACCAGTACCATGCTGCCGATGACCCATCTGATGCGGCATCAGAATCATCATCAGACTCATCAACTGCTCTTGATCGCTGGCTGGAAGGGTGTAATCACCTGTGTCGCAGCAAAGTTAACCTGTGTCGCACCACTTCTCCAACCTGTGTCGCGATTCTGTACCAAACCTGTGTCTGCTCCCAGAATAGGAAGAAGAAATCGCGACGCAGGTTGGAAGCAACCTGTGTCGCAACTCATGCTAACCTGTGCAGCTCTCATCGGAATAATGTTACAGTATTTCAACCATAGCCGGACAAAGGCCAACAGAGAATGTAGTCGTTGAACGCACAAGTAATGCGAACAAGGAGGAAAGGTGAATGCTAGACGAAGGCCAGTTGACATCCAGATAAGTAAACGATGCCGATCGGAGTCCGATGGCAATGATGCCGATCGGATGCCGATGATGATGCCGACGAAGCATCAATAAGAACAGAGGCATCGGAAAGCTGAACGAAGACCAACGAATAGTTGAAGTGAAGCATTAGACATCCGAAGGGTTCTTGAATAACTCCGGAGTCGAGACGAAGGCGAAGGCAGAGGAAGGACGAGAGACAATGTCAGAGGAACCTCAAGGGCATAGACAACGTCAATTTTCAAGCTAAGGTACAGAGACAGTAGCTAGAGGTTTTATACTAGGAATGTAACTGTAAACGGAAGACAAGAAAGTAGCGTAAAGAGAACAAGAGCTATGAAGGAAACAAGGAAGTAATCATAAGTAGAACAAGAGCAAACATAGAAGGACATAGAGAACAAGGACAAGGAACTCCGAAGGAGTTTGAAGAAGCTAAGAAGTAAGGACGGATGAACGGATGAACGGATAAGCAGAAGTAAGTAATCTGGAATGGTCTCGGAGTCGCTAGGACGTATGAGACAAACCAAGAGAAGGTAAGTAACTTGAAATAGACTCGGAGTTGTTCGGAGCTCCGAGTCAATGAAGCCAGTAAAGTCACAATAGTGGCTGAACGGATTCTGGGAGATGAAAGCAAGATCGTAAGAACGGTAAGGAATCAAAAGGAACAAGAACATAAGGAACTCGGATTTGACTCGGAGTTGTTAGGAGCTCCGAGGCAACATGACAATGAAGTCACATAAGTATCCAAGGTGAAAACGGGAGTTGGAATGAAGGGTGCAAGAGGATGGCGTAAGTGAAGTGGGTGAATGGAGTGCAACTCGAGTTAGTGTTCCGCAGGTGTTAGGAATGGAACTGGAGTGTGAGGGAGGCCAATAGGAATGTGAAATGTGTGACTAGTAAGTCACATCGGTGTCCGAGAGGTGGCCGAAGCGATAGTGAAAGGAATAACAAGATAAAGGGAAACGCTCAGTAATCCTTCATCGCGTAAAAACCCATTGCTTGGAAAGGAGTCGTAGTGGCGAGACCAAGGTTGGCTGGAAGTGTGCTCGGAGTCCGATCGGTGTGACAGAGGTGTGACAAGGTGTTCGAGTAGGTCAAAATAGGACTAGGAATGCGCGCGCGTAACACAATGGTCGTCCACGAAAACCCATTGCCTTTGGAATCGCGGAAGACGTCCGCCCCGACATCCCGAATACTCGCTTCCGACATCCTATCACGCAGCCTGGCGATGTTGCGAGTGTGCAGAGCGCTCTTTGCCTGCTTCTTCCCAGCCAGCCCTGCGGAGCGAGAGTTGTGACCGCCAGCGCCGTTGCGGCCACCTTCCTCGTCTCTCAGGTCATCACCGTCGCCGCGAGGACCTTCCTGGCTGCTTGTACCCATGGAATGGGACGCGTTTTTGGAGCTCCCCGCCGTGTTTTTGGAGTTGTGGCTGCGGTCGATATCCAATAGGCGTGCCGGCAGCTTAAGCGCCGCCTTGAATGCATTCGCCAGGGGCTGCATCTCTTGGCGGCTACAAATTCATCAGCAAGCAGGTCCGTGAAGAAGACGGCAATACGAACAGCGCGACACTTTTGAAGAGGCCAACAAAATCGTCCCGATCGCAGCCAAGGGACTCGTAGAACTGCGATAACAGAGTTAGGCGGATAGTTGAGCGCGAGCTGGGAACAGCACGTACCCCCGACAGGCCTTCAGTTTCCCCCATCCATGAGAGCTCGTTGTCCTCATTGACGTGTCTCCCAATCACGATGGCGACCGCCTCGTATCCCAACCTGTTCAGCTGATGGAGCTGTGGATATGTCACGGCGGTGTCAGAATATCATGAAAAGTGCGTACTCGGCGGTCCATGTCGGTCGTCTGCTGTCGGAAGTTTCCGCGGCGTTCCTGGCGAGTTCCGTGACCCTCCCTCATAGAGTCATAGTACTCAAGGATCCGGGATGCTTCGGCCTCACCAAGATCGCGGATGAAGGCCTGGTAGGCTGTACGAAGGTCGATATCGCCCGATTCACCCTCGTCACTATACTCCGGGTCCACCCGGCGCATCTCCTCCAGATGGTGTTCTGGGTCGACAGCGAAGGCCTGGTACACGTTCCACTCGTTGAGTCCGCGCTTGGGAGTGCTTTCGAGCCTCCGCAGCAGGGCTTTTTGAACGCGCGAGACAGTCAAGCCCGATTCCGCGGCGCAGGCCTCGATCATTTGTTCGATTAGAGCAAACGACACGTCTAACGACTCCCGCTGACTTTGGCTGAACGCACCCCGGCTGGAGGTAGAGCTGAGGGAGTCGACGGAAACTGCAGGCGGAGATGGAACGGGACCGGGAGACGGAGGCTGCGGACGAGACGGAGGCTGCGGACGAGATGGAGGCGGTGGTGGCAGCGAGGCAGGCATGATGGGTTTGGAGGGAGGAGGCGGTGCAGAGCTTGCACGCGAAGGGGACATCTCCCTGATAGGCGTAAGGAATCGGACGGAGTTGGATGGATTGGACGGAGAAGGTGGTGCAGATCCTCCGCGCCATTGCGTTAAACCCACTGGTTTTGACGTACCAGCCAGACGGGGACAGGCACGGGGAGTGGCATCGGGCTTGCTGTCGTCAGGAACGCCCCCGCCAGTCTGATTCGTCTTGCGGGCTTGCTGGATGGCCTTGATACGCGGGTCACCAGCGGCTCGTTTGGAGGGCGTGATGTAGGGACGGAGCACCCTACGTGGCGGCTCAGGAGGAGCAGATGCCTCTGCATGGCCACCCCCATACTGGAGAGGGACGGTCTCATCTGAGCCGTTGGCGAGGGACTCGTTCACGGGATGGGGAGGGGTTGTAGGAAGGGAGTGTTGGGTGGGTTGTTGTGTCGGAGCACGAAAGACGGGCTGACTCGAGGCCGCAAAATCAAGTAGAGGCAGGTGAGGACGCCCGCGCCGCAACGGAATGTGAGCGAGCTGGTGCGCGTCTGACTGACTGGGCTTGCGTGTGTCGAAGACATCATTCTCTCGGCTCCGTTTACGGACAATGAAGGGGTCATCGCCATCGCCATCTGACCTCCCGCTGGCATCGGCGTCAAGCTCTCGAGGCCGCTTCAACGATGGAGACTCCCCGTTGAGCGGGGTATCAAGAAAATCCAGCTCGTTGTTGCTGAAGTTCATCTTGCTGAAGTCGTCGGATCCCAAGAACTGAGAGCTACCATCGTCCGCCGCTGGCGATGGTGAATGGAGGTAGAAGCCTGAGAGCGGGCTAGACATTTCTGACGATTGTGGCACTGTTGAGTACAAACAACTTGCAAGAATACAGGGACGTACTTGGAACCGCAGGAGCCTCCGAGTCCGACGAGAGGAACTTCAAGCGGGAGGAGGGAGGACGAAATGGGCTCCGACGCGGCGTGACTACTTCAAGTTCATTCAGTGCAGGAGGCCTGACAGCATCCGACCTGACGAGACAGGTGCGGAAGGCCAGTGGCGAAGAAGGAGCGGCGAACAAGAAATAGCGGACAACACGGACGATATGCAGAGTGCAGGAGGCGAAGAATGAGCGGAAGGCAAGCGGGAGGACGACATGCAGAATGCAGGAGGTGAGGAAGGAGCGGAAGGCAAGCGGGACGAAGGAGCGGGTAGCGACCGGGAGTTAAGGCGGAGGTTGAAGCGATTCGGTGACTCGACAGCAAATTAGTCATCCTTCCTTCCTTCCTTCCTGCCTTCCATCATTCGACTCCTGCTATTTTTTTTGGGCCTCGACCGCTTGACGAAGTCTTCTAGTGAAATCTACGACAGCTGGGTGCTACTGCCGGAGATGCCCGGTGACAACCTGCTTCCGTCTGCCCATTCTGGTGGAAGATCTACGCCAGCTGTAATCTCGCACCACCTGATGATTTTGTCGTCCTCCCAAGAAGACCACATATCACACGATGCACCGTACACAAATTGACGAAACAGAAAACAAGGTATATTCAAACGTCGACAATCTCTCTGGGCATTTGCTGGTTCTGCTTCCAAGACAACGTCTGAAGAATCGTGGGCTTCATCGACATATGCTCCGCTGCTATGGCCGCCTGAGTTGTCATGAAGTAGGGCGAGCCGTCGGGGTGGCGGGATAGGGCTAAGACAAAACTGCAGAAACATGAATCACCGTAAGCCATTGGCACATGGATTAATTACCTCCCGACAAGCTGGTTGATCACACCCATGTCCTCCCTCTCGACGTCGACCAGGTCGAGGTCCGCGTTACAAATGACGGGATTCGCGGGGCGTGGGTGCTTTACCACCACGACCAGGCCCCGAATGACTGGGCACGTTGCCGGGATGTGTTCCAGGATAGCCTGGTTCCTCGGACGATTGTCCTCCTCGCTAGGAGTGTGTGGACAGTCCAGAAGGATTGTGAACAAGTGGGCGGGGCGCAACGGATGCTCCACCTGTGGCTTTTTGCACTTTGGGCACGGGATTGGATTCACCTCGAATTGAGCGAAGCCAAGTCCACAGCCACGCAATGTCGGTGCCGTGGCATCAAGAGTAACAGTCTGTATGGTTGAGTCTCTGTTCAGATGCGAGTAAATCGCGGCCGTCACTAGCTTCGTGGGGAACGAGATGTCGGGCGGTAGCAGATGGAACGCCTGTGAGTGATCAGACTCCTCAGCGCCAATCCGAGTGTAACGAACTCGAGTCCACCAGGGTTCCGACAAACCAGAAGAGTCTGAATCGCAGCTGGACGAGTCGCTCGAGATCAAGACAGTGGAGGACATGGTAGGCGGAAAGACGGATGGCTCCGGGTGATGCCGAGAATTTCTCTTACTTCGGCCGTGGCATGCATCCGCGCCTCTTACATGCTTGACGCGTTACGTTGTTTGACGGCGTTCCCAAAAAAACTAGATCCCGCTCGTTGACCCGTTCGCAGCCACATTACTGCAGCTCTATAAAAAACCGTGCTATTCGCCTTCTAATATCCCCACTCTTAGCAATGTCAAGTCAGTACTCCTTCGCCGTCCCTCTGTTAAGAGTTGACCTAGTCATAGCCCTGACTCGCGATCCCGACCCTATGCCGCCGACCGGTTCGTCGAGTGAATCATATCCTCACTAGCAGCTTATCGCCCGTAGGCGCGCTGAAACAAGAAGCGCCCGATGACCTGCCGGGTTCGTCGACTACGAGCTCGATTTCAAGTTGCGATAGCTGATCTCCTGTAGTCTTCGCGCTCCCAATGGGTTTGTCGAAGATGGAAATTTTCAATCGCTAAATGTCTGTAGACCCACTTATTGCTTTATTTACAACCCCGACGACCACAAAACGAGGCATGTCGAACATGAGCTCTATCTTCAATACATAACAACAAGTTGCAGAGCGCGATGCACTCCGACCGCCGAAGTCCCGCCAGGGTCAGTCTTATATACTCGGATCACTACGCAGCTGACCGCTAGTTCATCCAGTTGACACCCACACACCGACCAGGAGCAGCCGGCCACGCCCACGGCGCCGGTGTGTCCCGTATCAAGGTGTGTGCCGTCTGTCTGCGCCGATATCACGGTCTGTTAACATCTGAGCTGTTCCAGCGGAGACGCGTCACAACCTCCAAGGAGAAAAGGTCTTATTAGACCAGACTATCGCCAGCATCCGGGCCCTTGCAGATGAGTTTGCTCTCGCCGAAATGCATCAGCTTCGAGTGGCCCTTCATGCGGAGGTTCATGCACGAGGCAGGAACATGATCGTTGCATCGTTGGAGGAAAGGAGCCGTAAGGAAGAAGGGGACGAGGTTCAGGCATCGAGGATTATATTCCTCCGAGATGCACTGGCTGCCCGCCAAGCAAAACTTCGGGCTTTCAAAGCGTGGTGGGCCCTTGAGCTGGTAGAGGCTCATTTCCAGAGACAGGTTACTCGCATTGAGTGCCGTCTGGCTGCCTAATTTTTTGTCCGTGTGTATACAGTAGTTTTGGGTCTCGCTCTAATACAGCTGTCGAAAACACAACACGCAGAACATGTTCGATCAAAAAAAAATTCACATCTGTGACTGTGACCAACCAAACTCTCTCTCTCTCGTCCATGGCGAGATCCAAGAACACTGCCCGCAAGTCCACTGGCGGGAAGAGACCATGGGATTCTGCTCCGCCCGCGCCCGTTGTCGGCTCCGGAAACACCAAAAGGGACGGCGTCGGCGCGGGGAAATCGATCGACGTACCAAGAACAAAGAGCAACATCGCTCGCGGAAAAATCGCTCGCATCACCACTGTCGGGTCTGCTGACCTCTCTAAGCATGCTCGTGTTCGCCCCCGGCTTGACTCTGATTCGGCGCATATGGATATCCAATTGCCACCCGCGGTTGCGCGCGCTCTCTGGACCTGCGATAGCAGCAACGGTTTGGCCTCATTCAGGGAGTATTGCAAAGTACTCGAATCCTGGGATCGTATCAGCCCGCACTTCATCGGACTGGCCCCAGTGGGGTGGTATGATTCGTCGAGTCGCAGAACCGGCACCTCCGGTGACACCATCGACATGGTCCCCATGCCCCTGCAGACACAACTCCCTTCCATACCGGCATCGTTGGTACCCTCCAAACACTGGCATTCATACCTTTCCATCTTTCCGACCCTCCACCGGGCCATTCGCGAGTTCCCCGGCGACCTTGGCACGTTTGGTTTTTTCCTCGTCGTAAGCACAACCGGCAACTGGATCAAGCAGAAGGGACACGAGTGGCCTGGGCGGCATTGCTACGGCATGGCAGTTCACCGGGTCTCTCGCGGTGAAACCCACCTGTACGTCTTTGAGCCTGATGCTGCGACGCCAGAGGATGCATCCACCACGACCCTGGGCTCGTTCGGCGGCGCGCTTCAAGTCATCGTGCGGAAGCTTGCCTATCCCCGCTTGCGAGCGGAGCGAAGTACTGGCCGTTTCTCGATAAAACGGGTGTTTGTTCG
>JARIHP010000102.1:0-148826 GCA_029282125.1 Mycena amicta | reverse complement strand
TAGTCACGGACTGAGAGCGACGCATGCTGCGCAGCATGCGTTGGTGCAGAGGTGGCGGCGGTAGCATAGGCGGACTCGATGAGCGGATCGGTAGGTGCTGTTGCGTCGATAACAAAGTAGTCTCCTTCGGTGAGGACGGCGTTGGATTTGCGCAATTTCCGGAGAAGTATGCCGAGTTGCCTGCTCTCCCCCGAACGCCGGTCCATGCGACGGTCCTGTGGCGGGACGAGTAGGTTCCCAGCGCCTCCAGTTGATCGGCAGAGAGAGAGTGCCCGATACTGTCCTTGACCCCTTGAACGAACTCAAGGTCTTCGGCCTCGGATTCAGCGCCCTCTGTATGGTCTTCAGCCTGAGAGCCGTTGGCATAAGCCAGTACATCGAGGAAATCCCAGTCAGCGACGACCGGCTGGAAACAAGGTAAGACGCAGTCGGTAGAACCAGCAATTCCCGAAGTCCACCTTCTTCTTTCTCTTGGGCGTGAACCGAAACTTATTTTTTTCTGGGCATGGTGGTGGCTGCGGATAACAGGGAGCTAAGTCACGCGTCACTGCGCATCAACCCCACGTGTTCACGTCACTGACTCCGCCGCTTTCCCTCTCGCTTCTGAAGTCGCCGTTCGTCGGTCCGTCTGTTCAGCGACGCACATATGGGTTACAACAAGGGTGATATAGTGCTGGCCAGATTGGCCTTTTCCCTTTCTTGCCGGGCATGGTACGTAGGTCGGACCTTTTCCGAGCGGCACTGACCCCGCTCTTGGCAGATAATGAACGTTGAAGACGTTCCGCCTCGGATAAGCAGAATGCGACCTACAGGCAAACGCAATAACACGTACCCAGTGCGCCTCTTCACAGACGGCGAATAGTGCGTGTTTTTGAATGTCCTGTCCGACTTTACTACCGACCGTGATTCCAGTTACTGGGCGGCAGATACTTTAATTCAACGTCATTGGCCCGACCAAATACACGCCTTCTATCGCAGGCTCACCCGACGCCAGCTCGACAAGAAATTGTACGGGCGCGTCGGAAATCGCCAGTGTGCTGAAAGCATACGCTCGTCGAGGTGAGTCTGTTCCTTGGCATGTTTTGGTGACGAACGCTGCTGTGGCTGCAGGCAGCCGAGCCCGACGCTTGGGAGAGTCGGCTGGCATCTGCGGCAGCGGAACACTCAACAACCGAAAGAAAGGAATCGACCGCGAGCATCCGGAAACGACCCTCGAGAACCCGGAACTCGACGTGTACGACGCCGCGGCTGCACAACCCACCGGCCTGATCACAGCCTCTGACGACAGTGAAGACGAGGCGAACATGCAGCAACATCCTTCGAGCTCCGTCTCCAGAGGAATTTATCTTGACCGAAAGTCGGAGGTGTAAGAAGCTGTCTGAGCTGCCGACGGTCTCCCTAATCACAGTGAGCCAGTGGAACTCGAGGAAGACCCTGAAGCGCTCAAAGTCCGACGATGGCGCGTCTCGTTGCAGAGGACCTTGTTGCGAAACGACGCCACGAGCCCGTCAGACATTTATTCCTTCAGGCTGGCCACCCCGGATCAAACCGTAAGCACGTCGTAACAAAACCAGTTTTACACTCACCTCGTTCTGCTCTTTCCTCTCGTTATTCCGACATCCAGGAGATGCACGGGTTGAATGACCTTTTTTCGCAGATGGAGACGTATGAACAATGACGGCGGAATACATAGTGGTGAGCGCGAACGCTAAACTGCGGTCTACTTCGCTCGCCTCGAGTGGATACTGACCGGCTATAGTTCTCGAAAATTGACAAGATGATGCGATGGATTACACTTGCTGGGTCCTCTTCGCTTCTATCATGACGAGGCAGAAGCAGAACAGCTCGATTGCACGAGAGAGCCAACGCGCTGGCGGGTAAATGGGTCAGAATGCACAGAGGGTTGCCAGCGCAGTCGTGAGCGGGACGGTATTCAAAATTAGACAGAAGAATACGTCGCAAATACTGTGCTTTGTAGCGAACACAACATAAGGGTCTGAAAGAACACACACACCGGAGACAGCGTTCTCGCCGTGCGGTGATCCAGACCGAGACTTGCCACGTGCCTCAGTCGGCCCGCCGGCATAGCGGATCCGGAGAGCGGATCCGGAACGAAGTCGTACATGTTTGTTCTTGTTATGCTTGGTCATCCTACGCGTGTAGCCGTTTCCTTGATCATCTTGGCAGCAATGTCCTCGAAAGCTTGCTGCGAAAGGAAAAGAAGAAGAAAGCGACGTCTGGTATTGCACTCCCTACGATGGGCGGAGAAGAAGATCTGGGTACAGGCGAGGTGGTGTTGGCTAAGATAGGTCTTTCTGCCGCTGTGGCCCGGCATGGTGAGGAGGACGGCCACTAGAGGATACTAGTAGCCTCTGCGTCACAGCCTAATCCTGAACGTCCGTAGATCGCCGCGGTCAGCGAGCTGCCCCCCTTTTATGCTTCACACCCCCGTCCGACCACCGGCACTGCGAGCTCCAAAAAACAGAAGGACACTGATATCGCCGAAAGTCCTACCCCGTGCGGTTTTTCCCCCAAAGGCGATTAGTGAGTGCGACCGTTCAACCGGGAATTCGCTTACGTGGTTGCGCGGGGATAGCGGGTGGGCTCCACTCTGAGGCATCGCACGGCTGAGCCCTAAAGCTCCGCACGAGTGTCCCACGGGTTTGATGGTATTCGGTCGATAGCCCTTCAAATTCTGAACGTAACGAAAAAAAGATTGTCCAAAACGGTGAAGATTTGAGGGAGTTATGCTTGAAACAACATTTGGGGCCAAATTAGGCAAGAACTGTGACCGCTAGAGGCGTCACGGATACCAGGGGTGACGGGTTTCAAACCCGCGGGTATTCTGCCATCCGTGGCTCCAGTGTGACACCGTCACTGGCTCAAATGGAACAAAACTTGGCAAGGCCATAATTCAGTCAATTCTTGACGGATTCACTTGGTTTTTTTTTTGTTACGTTCAGAATTTGAAGGGCTATCGACCGAATACCATCAAACCCGTGGGACACTCGTGCGGAGCTTTACTGAGCCCACAACACATTGCTGCCTTCCTCGAGAACAAAATCAGCGATGAGTCGGATGAACGCCTCTACGGAATTGGCAATGCACGCGTTATCAAGGCGTATCAGGCGGTGCGTGCATTCGTTAGTTTCGTTTCCAAGGCGCCGGTAGAATGGAGCGCAGGCAGCCGATCCAGAAAAATGGTTAGCGAGTCTAGCGGAAGAAGAAGAAGAAGCGCTCGTAGTGAAAGCAAACGCGAAGCGAGCAGGTCCTGGCGACAGAAACGAGTCAAACGCGGAGTCCGACGGTGAGTGACACTATTCGCCGCTTTGTTCCGCGTCTGACTGGGTATGGCCAGCGCCCGATACCACGACACCGGCAGGGAAGGGTAGTGAAGACAAACAGAAAAGCCCTCCGCGCAAAACCAAGACAACCGCACTAGCACCCGTCTCCGGGTCAGCTCGAAAAATCGGACCTAAGAGTCGAACCGTCGGTCCCAAGAGTCGCGCTGCAGGACTGCCGAATCCGAAGGTCGGTCCCACGCGACGAAAAATCGGACCCAGTAGCCGTATAATGGGATCGGGACGTCAAACCGGAGAGCGCGAACGGGAGAAGGACGAGAGCGAGGCGATCGAGGTTGACGTCGAGTCGGAAGAAGAAATGGAGCGCGACGTCGCAAGCACAACGCATAGTAACGACGACGGTGAGAGCGTAACCCTTCTTACCTTCAATCGACGTACTAAACAAGCTGCGCTGGAAGATCCGCTGATCGTCTTCGAGCCGCCGACCAGAAAG
Organism: Mycena amicta; assembly: GCA_029282125.1. Taxonomy (NCBI): domain Eukaryota; kingdom Fungi; phylum Basidiomycota; class Agaricomycetes; order Agaricales; family Mycenaceae; genus Mycena; species Mycena amicta. The sequence goes on along the minus strand of JARIHP010000102.1, from coordinate 145,031 downwards.
AAAGGGAATACCCATACCCGCGGACAAAAGGCAACCGAAGACAGAGCTGCAAAGAGACGTAAGATCGAGGACGGCATGTACACGATCTCGAGGCAACGTATGGGTGAGAAAATCGACCCGGGTTCATGGAATGCTGACACCAAGACAAACAAAATTCGCAGAGGAGCTGCAGAACGACCCGGACGCGAATCTGCTCGTGAAATGGCGGCGTGAGCTGCAAGCTGCTCTCTTCTCTCAAAACGACGACACGGTAGAACGATCAGTGCGTGCGGGGAAACAGGGCCTGCAAAAATGCTGACCCTCTAGGCTGAGCTCCTGAGAGACGTGGACAACATATTCAAATCATTGGCCTGGTTCGGGACGCTAACAATGGAATACCTCGCGGTAAGTGCCGCTTCGGACCATGATGTCCGCCCTGCTGGCTCACGTTTTCTCACAGTACTCCAAACTACTCACCGTTATGAAACGCATCGCCTTCGCGGACGACGGACCCATTTTGCGCGCCGACGAGCATCGATTCTACGAACGCGCTGCTGCGTTTGTGGTCAAATGGGAAGCAGTGCTTGGCGGGCGAAAGATCGAAGATTGACGAGATGCAGAGGGTCGAGAGCAGCGATACATACAATCTGCAATGAAAGAACAACTGTCGAAAGTGCACGCCGCTGGTAGAACGCGTTGGTCCAGAACTGGCAAAACCTATGCCGGGGAGCGTCAACTAAGAGAAAGAAGAACTGTCCCTTGAAGTAAGGTCGAGCGCGGCATATTGCACAGAATGCTCGACGACCGTTTGACCACGGCTGGTTGATTAGCGGCGATAGTTGGTCCATTATGCATATGTATTAAGGCAAATTTTGGTGCGTCGATCTGAGCCGATTATAATGTATTCCAAGCGTACATCGTTCCTTATGGTCCATCTCGACCACCCTAGCCGACTAAGACTATGCAACACGATGATCTCCTTTCGTTGCCGGCATCCTCATCATACAGATTATTGTCGGCTGCGGAGCCAATTCCGCAGCCAATCGTCACAGGTCGATCTAGAGCCTTACGCAGTCACCCCGCTGTATGTCGCGCCCTATGCAAATGCCAGGTCATTCCGAGCCACCTGGTTCGTTGGAGCCATCCGCTGCTCCTTAGGTTCCGCGCGACGCTGTCGCGGCGTATCCCGCCGTAGATCGCGTCGAAGCTTTCTAATGATGCATCAGTTTGTGTTACGGAAGCTGACCAGGCCGGCAGAAAGGAACCTTCCTTATTCGTCAACAGGCGCCCATACCGCAGCCAATTCCTCACCTCATAACCGCAGGGCCTGAGAACGACCGTCTCTTTTCTCTTCCTTCCCAGCATGCCCCCTCCTAGCACCGCCGTCGTTGCTTGCCATGTCCGCCCAAAAATCGCCAATATCTGCGACCACCCCGGCTGATATCCCATGGTTCATTCCTCTGCCCACCGCCTTGTCGCTGCCGTCCGAGCTCTCAACCGCAACGAGGAAGTGACGGAGGACGACGCTCGCCAAGCGTTGATTGGCGGCATTCGGGCTGTGGTGAGGGCTTCCTTGCTTAATGTACCATAGCTCATCCCGTGAATTGTCGGATTCAGCGCATGCTAAGCGAGGCGACCAATCGTTTCGACACCGTCGAAATCTACTCCAGCGGCCTCGCCACTTTCTGCTTCTTTATCTCCGAGCTCGTCCGCATCGCCAACGACCCTTGCGCCGATTATATCCCAGTTGATTACCTGTACTACCCGAGTTTTGTCCGGACCACTGTGAGTTTCTTCCGCTTTCCCGACGACGGCCGCTAAAAGAACTCTAAAGACAATGCTTCCTTATGAGCCCAGGCTTCAGCTCGTTCTTCCTATCGACACGTACAACCACCTGCAACCCATTCGGTCGCTCGCTCTGAACGCAGCCAAGACCCTTCGTCAACAGCTTCACGACAACCCGGGTGTTCACGAGGTTGACGGTCTTAGCGACATCGATGACGAATTCGACTACGAGGCTTGGGATGACGCTGCTGAGATCGAGGCGTCCGAGGCTGGAGAGGGAGACGACAAGCCGGAGAGCGACGCCGAGCTCCCCAGACTTCGCTCGTCGACCGTCGCGAGCAGCTCTGCCAAGACCGTGGCCCCAACCAATAAAGTCGTTGCAACCAACAAGGCCCCCGAGCCCAAAAGTGCCACACGCAGCAAAGCGCCTTCCCCCAGCAAGACTAAGCCCGCTCGCATGTGAGTTGGTTTCCGCGTTCTCGCCTGCCGTCCACCAATGGTTTCTTTCAGCGTGTCCAAGTCGGTCCCGCCCATGTCTGTCGTCGAGTCCGGGGAGGACGAGGATGAGGAAAGCGAATACCCTGCCAAGGTCTGTTCGACTGTTTTCTTTTGCCTTTTTTGTTTTCTGTTCCCATACTCACCTAATTTGCGCGACAGAAAAAGGCAAAAAAGGCCTCCGTATCGCCATCAACCAAGCGCAAGCGAGACGAACCTGCCAAAGCATCGACGGCGCCTACCACCAAGGGTAAAGGCAAAGCGGCCCGCCGCCTTTTCCTAGGCGTGCCTATGGAAGATCTTGAGCGGGCAGCGACGGAAGGCGTGCAGCAAATTGCCAGTCAGTGGAAGTCGCGCGACCCAAACAAATACATGAGTGAGTCTATTCTGCCGCGCCCGATTTCATTGCCGACGAGGATTAACAGCTCGCGTTCGCGTCGTGCCCGACGAAATGGCCGAGATGTCCCTCTCATTGTCGGTCAACAACTCCTCGCCATTGCAGCGCACCCCCGTCCACTCCGCCGTCCCGCACATGCGACAAGCCCGTCACATCGACCGCACCCGTTGGTTCGAAGCATCGCCGAAGACCAGTTTAGATGAGCTCACGAAGATCACCCGCGATCCCACCGAGGTTGTAAGTGACCTTTTCTGCGTTCCGGGTATTCTCGGTGATGTCTTCCGCACAGGTGGAGACTCCTTGCATGACATGCGTAGCCCTACAGCGTCAGTGTATCCCGAACGAGACGAGCGAGGCCTGCCAGGGCTGCCGCAGCAAGAAGCTTCCCGGCTGTGACCATGCACTCAGCATCGGCGAGCTCCGGGATGCATATGCCCAGCTCGCACCGGCGTTTGAGAAATACGGCGACAGTACGTTCTTTATCGCCGTCGCCTTCCTATACGACTAACTGAATGGTCGCCGTTCGCTAGCGCAACAGCTTCTCTTCGACGAGCTTCGCCAGGCGCACGACCAGAACGAGCTGGCCTTGGCCATGTACAAGAACACCTCCGCTATGTATCAGATCCGCGTCCTCCGCGTCGTCGAGTTCTTGCATACCGTCGTCAAGTCCGATGGCCCGGGTGCTCTAGAGGCTCGATTCGCGGACGTCCCGGAGGAGGGCAGCGCGCTGTCTGTGGTTGACGCCTGGCTTGCCGGACTCGGGATCGGCGGATACAAGAAAGAGGAAGAGATGGAGGTCGAGGAAGAGGCAGAGGACGAAGGGGTCTCTGAGGAGAAGGATGAGCTCGCCGAAGGACAAGGTGCTCAAAACGCGCTCCACCAAGGTAAGCAGGATTCTGTCTGCCTGTCTATTCTCCCCTGACACGTCCAGACCGCCGGCACGTCTTGAAACGTGGATCTGATTGCTCTCCCATGTCGTCTGCTGTTTTGATATCGCTTGTAGTTGTGTGCCGTCGGCTGTTCCGAGGACTATCGTAGATTTGTGCCGCTCGTTCGGGGTCCTTCGTAGATTTGTGTATTGCATGATCGAATAGCTGTCGCTCGTGAATGTATTTGAGTCTTCTATAATGCTTGCTGCCATACATACAGTATAAGGGATAGTACCAACCTACAACGGACAGATTGCACCTAGGTACGACGGCACCCTAGCATCGTGTGACGGCGTCACGTGGCACCTGTCACACGCCAAAGTTTACGTGTTCAAATGAAACGGCGCTCATCCGCTTCGCGCGAGCCCCGCATTAGATTAGGTGCAGTGACAACGCATTCCAAGTTGAGCGGTCTTTGCCAATATTGGATCGGGCGGAGATGACCAGTGCTGAGACAGGCGTCCCTAAAGCAACAAAGTCGTTCTTTGTAGATTAAGGCTGGTCCGGGTAAGCATGATTGTTGAAACTGACGGACGGGCTCTACGGTGTTGTTCGCTACTAGTCACTATCCCCTCCGTCCATTTCGACTTCCTCGTCGTCTCCGATGACCATGACCCACTGCAGATTAAGGGACACCGCCTCGGACTTGCGATTGGAGTTGTAATACTGAGAGACTGTGGTACCCGAGAACAACAATGGATCCAGGGGTAGACCTCTCCTCCGGCCCTGGTGTAGCGAGGCAAATCGTGGAGATTCTTCAGGCAATCCTGGAACGAAAGCGACGTGGCACGCGCGTTGATGACGGGCACTAAGGGGCAGTTAAACATGAACAAGGAGAGACAAAAGTGTTCCATGCACCGACGGCCTCGAACGGCAGAGCACTGTTGCCGCCAGCCGGCATCTGAGACGCGGTTTTCGCAGTAAACACTGACGAAACAAAAAGGCTGGTGTCGGCACCCTTGCGCTTCTTAGAAGGAGCTGCATGCATATGAGCGTTCCGACGTGGCGCGTAATGAAAAACCCATGACATTCTCCAGAGTCAGACGCAGGCGACGAGGAAGAGCCAGACGACTGGGGTTTCGTAGAAAACTCGAGCATGTTCTGGTACATTGTGCTGCGAGGGAGGGCTGGTTGGTGACGTTGCATAGGAAGCTCACAACGCGCTCGTATTCGGCGCCGAATAGATTAGCAACAACGAGCTTCGTGCTGCCGTAGTTGCGGGTCTTGCCCGTCGCGAGATGCGACTCGCGGACGTACGCAACGGAGGTAAAGAGCACGAAATCTGCGCCGCAATAGAGCTGGAACCTAGAGAGAGCAGTTAGCGCGACGGTATTGCAGTAAAACACGAACCTGGTGTTCGAGCCCATGCTAGACACGCCGGTAACGCCCATGGGAGACGCAATGCTCGGGTTGATGAACGAGCCCATTTTCTCGAAGCGCAACGCCGAGAAGAAAAGTCTATCAACAATCAAACAAACAAACATACACATCAGAAAACAAAGGCAGGAAGAAGAAAATGTGCACGCACTGGCGGTTTAAGTATTCGCTCATCATCTTCAAGCGGGCAAGCGGAGGATTGCCGCCACGCATGTCCGCAGACCACGAGGTAAACACACCTTTGCTGCCGTGCCGGTGAGCAAGTACAACAAAGCAGGAACGTCGTCTCACCGCAAGGGAGGAAGCGCAGCATAATGGTCCTTCATACTTTCCGGCTGCAGGTCGATAATGAGAGGGTTGACCTCACAAACAGCGGGAAGACCGCTGAGACAAAGTGAACATACTGCGGAAACGTTGAGGAGGGAGGGCCTTACGTGACATAGGTACGGATCTGGCCAGGCGATGAGGTATTGTCATGAATAGATCCAACAGAGCCCTTATCCATACGTTCCGGCGACGTCTGAACCGGGCCCGAAAACACGTCGTCGAACGCGTCACTGCAAAGGTTGAGACGAGCGAGCAAAGCAACACTAGGTGCACTCACTGCTTACGCTTCGCTCCTTTCTTAGCCTGCACCGGGCGCTTGGGAGTGCTTGAATTAGAACTGAAGGACGTCGTCGCACGATTTTCCAGACAGCGAAGAACGACATACGCATTAGGGCCGACTACAACCACGCCTGCGTCCTTGGAAGGCGCGGAGGCTTTGGTCTGATGTTCATGCTGAGATTTCATGTATTCAAGGAAAGCTCTGCACGGCCAAGCCATTAGAAGAATACAAAGAAAACAAAAACGAGACAAAAAAGAAATGTGGAAACACTCACTCGTAGTCGCTAGCCGTGTAGCCTTGAGCTTTGAGGGCAGCGGGCGCCTTGATGATGTCGAGCGTGCGCTGGGTATTGGCGACGGATGGATTAGGATCCAAGCCTGCCAAAGCGGACGACTTCAAGTCGAGGCCCCGCACATGATCGCTGCTGGAGCGCATGAGCGGTGCAGCCACAGAAAGAGAAGAAACACACTCTGCATGTCCTCTGGTATCCAAAACGGGAGCATCCTTCTCGGATGACTTGCTTGGGGTCCTAACAGTAGTTAGTATAAAACAGCTACCAACTGAGCGCGCAAAAGATACGGAAAAAGAAAGGACAAAATGCAAAGGGAACGGAAAAGAATCGACAGGGACTGACTGCTGCTCTGCGGCGGCTTTCTTCTTCTGAGCGCGAGTCTGCACGATGCTTGCTGGGACGGGAAGCCTGTGAAACAATGAGAGTTTGATGTTAGGTCGCGAGTGTTCTCACGGTTTGACTTCAGGCGACGCTGACTTCTCGGTATCCGACCAGTCGGCGATAGGAGCACTGCGAGACATCAGCCAAGAAGCAGAAGAAGCAGAGAGAGCACAACAAATAAACGCACTCAGAATCGGCTGCGTGTTCGTCGGCACGCAGCACGGAGGGAGTCATAAAGTCTGCGAACGGGTCCCTGCAGAAGATGAGGGGACGAACCAAAGCGAGAAGGAAAGAGAACGGACATCGGCGGATGTAAGATGGAGTCAACCACGTCAAGCTCAAAGCATATATACTATGCAGAAAATAAAAAAACATTTGATCTACGTCGACAAATAACGATGGCGACAGGCGGAAAGGGGCATTCGTAGTAAGACAAAACCAAAAAACCAACGAGCGCAACAGAATAGTTTCAAACACGGTCTATACAGAAATGCGCAAAGTCGTTGCGACCAGTGATAGATGCAGCATGGATTCGTAGCAACAAGGGACCGTCGTCGGGGAGAACGGCGCGAACCGGGCCAGTTTGAAATACAGTATGCGCGGGAAAGCGCAGAGCCGGCACGACCGGTGATGCGTGCAGCATGGATTCGTGGCAACAATACACCCTTGGACGTTTGCGCAACGGAGAACCGGACTCTGATCAGGGGCAAACAAGGAGAAAAAGATGCGGTCTCTCGGTGTGTAGAGCTGTTGGGGCATTTTTGCATCGAAGGCCCGTTGGATTCTTTCAACGGCCGACAAACGGACACTCTTAGGTAGCTGTGAAAATACTGCATCATCAGCAGGTCAGAGGTCCTCAAGGTTTCCGCAAGAAACAAATCTTATCGATAGGGGCGATTGACATGTGATCATGTGGTGGGGCCGTCGACCCGCCGAACAAAAGGGGTCTGCTCGGCGAGAAGGACCCAAGAGAAGGGTGTTGCGAGGGCGAGAAGGTTACACAAAGCCAATTAAGTGGGCGCAAACTTGGCGACCATGACATACACTCCGAAGATCTAAGCAACAAGGGGCCGTTGGATTTGACGGGGAAAAAAGGTTGCCCGGTGATCACCTGGCTTTTCGATCCATCCGTAGAAGGATGGTGAAGTGGATAAATTGGCGGAGGGTACATGTCACATGGCCGCGAAGGCGCTGATGGTGCTTAGGGTTAGGAAAGTCTTGGTTTTGCCGGCTCTAACCGTAGCTACCAGTCTATACGCGTGACGACGTTCTTGTTGGTAACATATGTACATTTAACAAATATCGGAACAAACGGATCAGCTCGAACCCTTCAAGCGTTAAACCAGGGCGCAGCGTGTCTCTTCCATCTGAATGTTCTTGTTGATACGGCAACATCGCAGGACAAACGAACAGTGAACGATCAAGTAACGACCCATTCGAGCGGTGCGCCAGGGTACAGAGTCTGTTTCGTTGCGGAGCGCCTAAAGGGCACCACTGTCCGTAACGAAGGAAGATTGTCAGAGGGGCGTTTGGCATCAGCCGATGAGCAAAAGAAAAAAAACGATAAAGAGGACGTTCTGGCTGACCGAAAGGCACACTCTACTCGCAATGTTCACTCAGATTGAAGTATCGACCGCCAGTGAGCCGCCCATTTGGCGTCCACTTATCTGCTGAAATTCCATCCAGTCGAGCGGATCCAGAAGCTGCACGATGATCTTCTTAAGCTACCCGATTTGGAACGACTCGGCGTTCCGTGCGTGGACACGAACGTGAGCTTAATTACCCATTCATATGCGATAAACGCTGACGCTTGTCGTAGCTCGACAATGTTCAAGTCTCGGAAGTCGTAGCGGGAAGCCTGTTCAAAGCGGTCACGGACGATGGGGAGGGGGGTCAACAAGAAGCTCTTTTCACCATCATTGGGGTGCTCGGCAGCAAGGACTTCCCTCCGGTCGCGTGGCGAGAGTGAGTACATCAGTGAGAAATGAACACACACACCGTCCTGAACAAATGCGCAGTGTGCAGACCCAATCCCCCCTGAAACTCTCCCAGTCTCTTGTTGTCTATGGCTGCGGAACGTCGCAGTTCAACTGCGTAGAGCAGCTGATGGCGGACGTGAACTGGATGGCCTCGCAACACCTTGCAGGATCCAAGGTGTATCTGCTCGACCCGGTTTCCTCCGACCGGTCGATGGGCCTTTCGCTTGCGCTGAACACACGCTATTTCACGCCCAGCCGAAGCATCATCCCCGAGGAGGTCAAGGCGCCGTTCGGATCCCTTCGTGGATCCAAGAGGAACGCTGGGACGTCTTCGCACTGCGAACCTCGACCATTGCCTGGACAACGCTGTGCAGTACCTAGAGTACACCGGCTCGAAGTGCGCCTTCTTCCCCTCCGTGATCGCGGTTTGACAGCGACTAGATTCGAAGCCATCAATCCAGCGGCGTTTCATACGCGCAACGTCGTGCAAGCGAGCTTTGCCATCAACATTTTCCATACACTCACAGATGGCGAGCCTCAGTTCGCGGTCAAAGCTGTGCTCAGAGCGATTGGACGCCTCGATTGCCAATTTGCCAAGGTGAATGCCCAAGTGTAGTCGTCAATCAACATCTGCTGAGACCGCGCAGGACGCTTACATGGCAAGTCAGAAGGCTTCGTCGAAGCATCGTGCGCAGCCTGAAGGTAACGCCTGACGAGAGGAAGTGGAAGCACGTGCGGTTGACCGCTAACCCTCTCGCGGGGAGGACCTTCGAAACGAAGACGGTTGGACGCCGCACCAAGCAGAAAGCTCAGGCAAAACCGGCCGGCTCTAACAAAGCGGGTGCGATGGCTGTGACTGCCAGTAGCTCCGGTCGTCGTAAGGCCGCCGCTGCATCCAGGGAGTATGGACATAGATAAAACGTAGATAAACTAAGGATAGCAATCTCTGCGATATTGCAGCTTTCCGAGCTCGCCGGCACGGAAACGAGCGGTGACAGGTGCTGTATGTGAGACACGTTCACGTGCCCGATACCGAAATGTACAAGCGATTCAAAGCTACACTGCGGTGATCGATCGATTTCGCTGCCAGATACAACGCATAGAGTCTACAGTTGTTGCATACTATCACGGATTGACTTCTCTAACGTCGAATACACGTCAGGGATGAAGAAAGAGAGGTTCAAACGGAATCATACCGCATTACACGCCATCCTAGCTGCCGCAGATAATCTTCCACCACGCGAGCGATCTCGTCCAGGCCCCCACACGCGCCCGTGTCGAACTTTTCTCGATGCCGAACAGAACAGGCCAAACAGGGAGTTGGACGCAGCATGCGTCCACGTGTTTGAAGTGAGCGTGTACGAGCGATTCTACGATACGACTTAGCGAAATGAGACGCGTCCCGAGTAAGAAACTTACCGAACTTCCGTGCATATGGCACTTTCCAACAATACCCACTCCTGTGACACCGGATCACACTGCTTCGCCCAATCCTTCTTGCGCCTCGGCGGACAATTGGTGCGACCGATCTTTGCAATCTTCCCATAATCTTCGGTAAACACGTAGAGGACACCGGAGGAGTCGGACGACAACGGCGGCGTGGACACGGAGGGGGGGGGGCTTGTGACTGACGAGGCATCGTGTGGTGACGAAGTAAAAGAGGTGACGGAAGTGGAACAAGACGGCTTGAAAGAGGCGGAAATGGACCGTCGAATGGGCACGCGTACGATGTGCTGTCGTTTGCGGTTTCGGCAGTAGCCCGTGAGTGAACGCGATCATGTGTATCATCTTCAGGTGCGTGCACCTTACGCGCTCTTGCGAACACGAACGGAACGCGGGGCATTGAACAGCAGTCTCGCAATGGCATGTAACCGTATTTAGACCACGGGTCGTTGACGTAAGCAAGCCTATTATTTCCTGCCATCTCCCTCCCTTTTTGGGATACACTGGGCCGTACGCTCGTTATCCGAAACCGGTATGATGGGAGTAGACAAATCATAGATAGGCCTGAAGTTTGGGAAACGGCGATATTGTAGCTCGCCGAGGTCGCCGACAGAGTATCTGGCGGTGATGCGCGCCAGACACGCCCACAGTGACCTAGGACACAATACAGAAAAGCTTTTCGCGCGAAGGTGAGTGTACAATACCTCAGACCAAATGACACGGTTTTGTTATTTGACTCGAGGAATTGCGTCCGATCGCAAAATGCGGGTCTGATCCAATAGAAGGGGGTACGTACTGTGGGGGACACAGCTACGTCTAACTAGTTCATACCCGGTGACGAGTTGAATTTACTATACAATGTAAGAATTAAAGGCCGGATAGATATTCATGTGTTCGCGGAACGGAGTCACTATGATGGACGCGGGCGCGTAAGCGCACGCTAATCCTCCTTCAACATAATACAATCTACATTGCAGCGAACGGCTTTGACATAAAAGACATCGCATAATAAGTACATGAAACGCATATTATCACAGATTATCGACACTAGGGTAACCGAATGTCAGGAAGCGGACAAAGAAAAGAGGAAAAGAAGAAACAACGCACCGCGTTATACGCCATCCCAACTGCCGAAGATATCGCTCCACCACACGAATGATCTTGTTCAGGCCTCCACAAGCGAATGTGTCAAACTTCTCGCGATGTTTGACGAAGCAAGCCACACAGGGCGTCGGACGTAGCCATGCACCCTCGCATTTGAAGTGAGAGTGCACGAGCGTTTCTAGGACGCGACTCAGCGAAGCGACGAAGCTTCGAAACGGAAAAGCGCTCACCGAACTTTCGCGCATAGCGCACCTTCCAGCAGCACACCCAATCCTGCGGCACCGGGTCGCACTGCTTCGCCCATTCCTTTTTGCGCCTCGGCGGAGAGTTCGTGCGTCCAATTTTTGCAGTCGTTCCATGGTTCTCGGTGAAGACGTACAGGAATCCGGACGAGTCGGAAGAAGACGGCGGCGCGAGCACGGAGGGAGATTTGTGACGGCGAGGCATCGAATGGGACGAGAACAGCGAAGGTCACAGTGATTGGGTGCGAGAACCGGATAGGTGCGCTCGGCTGGGTATGGGTTCGAACACAACAGACTGGGCGCAGCGGCAGGTTGGCGTTGGTGGTTTCGGCCCAGCGCGTGAGCGAATGCGATCACGTGAGATATATTCGGTGCATGCGGCTTACGCGCTAGCGCGAACACAGATCGAATGCGGGGGCACTGGCTGGCAATCTCGCAAAGGCACGTGAGCACGATGGGTCCGCTCATCATTGACGTAAGCGAGCTCCTTATTGCATGTCGTTCCTCCCCTTTTTGTGCGGGATATGCTGGGATATAGGACGCTCGATTGCCCGCCATTGCGCTGTACGGACTGGCGAACGGCGAGCACAAGGCTTCGGCTGAGTTGCCGGAAGATGGCGGCGCAGGCAGATGAAACCGATGATGGCCACTGGCACTGACGACTGGCACTGACGAAGATCTGCTGACAGAAACAAGCGGGCGAGCGTCGGGGCGCGCCTGAGGGGAGGAGACGGGACCGACGGGCGCGGGTATCAAGACGGGCGTATTGGGAACGGTGATGATGGTGATGAGAGCTGGCAGCGACGGCCGGCAGCCGTTGACAGAGAAGTGCTGACGGCGAGCACAGCCGCTAAAGAGACTACAAAAAGTGTAATGGATTTGAAAAAAGACTTCAAACAGAAAGACTTCAAACGCCATCAAAAGTATACAATTCTTGAGGCGTCAAGGGTTTTAACGTCGATGCGAAACGCCCCTTTACAGGTGTGTCATAAACGATTACTAAAGTACTCGTAATCACCGGCAATCCTTTCATTTGCCGCTCTTTGATCCTGACTCTCACCGCCTCGAGTCGACTTGCCCGCCGAGTCGCTCGCGTAGGCCTATCCCAGCACCCCCACGGAACTCCTCCTGCATTGACTGGCCCGGCCTCCAGACGTCCACAGGCAGAGACCAACACAGAATGGATAGCGGTCCTACTGCCTCCCCACTCGTTCCTCTAGCAACGCTTAAGCACGCTGACGGGCTGTACTTCGAGGACTGTGGTCTAATCATCCAAGCGGAGGATGTGCTCTTCCGCGTCTCTGGCAAGTTTCTAGCCACCCAATCGACCTTTTTCCGTGACATGCTGGCGATTCCCCTCCCACCTGACGCCGAGAGGCTCCACGGATGCCTCATCGCCCGCATCCCCGACTCTGCAGCGGACATGACGGCGTTCTTGAAAGCTCTCATGTATCCTCGGTGCGTACTGGTGCATCTTACCAGCGATGAAAGCTGTTGAATGTTCCTCGACAGTTTCTTCGAATCCCCTCCCGCGCAAACCTTCTTTGACCGCCTTGACCCGATCCTCCGCCTCAGCCACAAATACGACGTCGACTGGCTGCAGAAACGCGCTTTATTGCATCTCGCCATTACACACCCCACGACTCACGAAGGGTGGAGTGTGCTGGTCGAAAGCATGAACTCGTTCATGACAGACGCATCCTGCGAGCCCTGTATCGCCGTCATCACCCTCGCGCGCCAGCTCTCCCTCGACTGGGTCCTCCCCATCGCATTCTACCGCCTCGGGCGTTTCCAGTCTCCCATCCCCATCTTCGAATCTACCATGCTCATGGAGGACAAACTGCGCTGGGTCGAGGCCGTGCGTAAGCTAGACGGAGAATATCGGAGTAGCGCGCTCGAATTCCTCTGGGAGCCGCGCCAGATCACCGGGTGCAATAATCCCACTGGGTGCATCGAGCGGCGAACGGTCTACAGGAAGAAGGTCGAGAACTTCCGCAAGAACACGCTGGGGGGGTACATTATGCCTCTGGAAGTGTGGTCGACAGGCTGGTGGACGGCGATGGGGCAGGCGAATCTCATTTGTGGGGTCTGCATGGCGGAGATGAGGCGCCTCAAGCAGGCTGCGGACGAGGCGTTTCGGAATGATTTACCGCAGATTTTTGGCCTCGGCGATTGGGATACGTTGGAGCGGAGGAAGAAGGAGAGTTTCGATGATGTATCAGCTTGAGTTCTCTGTTCTTCGTGCAGAGTACGTCTATTTGAATCGCTTTAGCTATCAAGTCTTGTTCCATACGCTCGATCGGGCAGTTGGTTCGGTTGTAGTGAGTGTCGAGATTTCTCAATTGTCCAGTCTCGCGGTACGTAGCTCGTATGCTTATTTGTGAATTCTACTATCGCTAAGGCCAAGAGTTGAGAAAGGAACAAAAAGAAAGGATTGTCCGCCGGAGTCATCCCGACTCGACGGGCGGCGAATATGAGCCGCGGTGACAGTAGTGGAAGCAAGGTGCGAGAAGGTGACTGTGATGTGACGTATCATGATGAGGGTGACCGAATGTGACTATGTACCACGCGCTTGATCCGAGTCGGCTTACGGCGTTTAAAACGAGGAAATAATAAATTCACGAAGTTCGCCAAAAACAGAATGTTGGGGAAATTCAAGTTGTACTCAAATAAGTTGTGATTCACGAAAGGCCTTTATATCTGTGGACAGAAACATACTAATATCGTAGCTGGACCAAGTATGATGATTCTGCGCTCGCCGGCGACAGTTTGAAACCAAAAGAAACATTAGGAAGACCAAGTCATAGAAATCGGTGTAAGCTGCGACTGGACTCCGAGGCTTTGCAAGCAGCCATAGATGTTTCCAATATCCGCGCCGCACACCAGCGCGAGGCCGCCCGTGGCGAGCGGAACCACGTAACAGGTCTGTTTGGCGGAGTTCCAGAACGACCCAAACTCGTGTGAAGAGCAATCGACTTGGAAACTGGGCGATACTGGTGAAGCCCAGGTGTAGACTCCGGGGCATAGAGTTTCCAGACCTTCGGCGCCGTCACTGGCGAGTGTCACTCCGAAATATGCAGCATTTCCGGCATCGGTGATAGTTGCGCTTTGTGTGGATGTTCCCGTGGAAAGCCAAATGAAGCCTCCATTCAGCGTTAGCTTTCCAGTACTGCCGGCGGAGAAACATGCTGCGGGGGTGACATTTGGCCCGCCTGCTGAGTTGATAGATGGGTCTTTGGTTGGATCCGAGTCCGGGGGAACGGGATCTGTTCCCGGAGGTTTGATGTTCCACACATCGTCGAGTACCGAGGAGACGGACGACGCCGCAATAGTGACCTGGCAAATTATCAATCACCTTCGCTAGTAGACATGGGCCTAAGGGCTCACCGAGCTGATGATGGACGCAATCGAAGCTGGAATAGTTCCCAGCCCGAAAATATCGGTCAGGCTTGAAATGGTAGATTGGAGGGTGTCCTGAGCAACTGCGGTGGACCCTAGAGTGAGGGCCATCCCAGCTGGATTGTTTGCTAGCGCCTACACAAATGAGTTGGCAATTTGCTAGCCTTGCGGGAAAAAAAAACTTACTGCTGCTGCCGCTGCTGCTGCCGCGAGTGCTGCCGCCTGAGCGGCTTCTGATGCCGCCTTTGCCGCTGCGGCAATAGCAGCGGGTTGTGATCCCGCTCCCGAAAGAGCTTTTCACTCGGCATGAGAATAAAAGAGGGAACTCTGAGCAAAAGGACTCGCCAGCTTTTGCTGCGGCGGCAGCGGCTGCCGCCGCCGCCGCATTACTCTCTGCATCAGATGTTGGCGACGGGGGTACTGGTCGCCGTCGTCTATTCGAAAAAAAAAAAAAAAATTAGGATGTTAAGCCTGAAGGACGGTCACAAACTTTTGTACAAGTTGTCGCAGCTCGTCGCTGGTCTGCCTCCCAGTTCTCAGTGCTGGTCGTCGAGTTAGCATGACTTTGCGCGTCCATGTCGGCCACCGCTCGGGGTACAGGGTTGGAAACTGAACCAATGGTGCATGGACGACAGTCAAAATTCCTATAGCTTTTCGTCGGTCGTAACGCTATCGCATCGGACGGATAATCGTATGGAGCTCTGGGAAGCGGGGGTGGTCGCGCGCTCCCTCTCGTGACAATTAGGATTTCGCCATCGTCTTTGTTCTGGATAAACGCGCCGCCGGGGTCGAGTGATCCGACCGCCGTGGGCAAAGTACCAAGCGGTCGAGTGTCGACGAGCTTCAAAGTGTACTGATGACAATTACCAGGATACTTGCTCGCGAGGCTGCTGGTCGAAGACCACTTTGACCTCGCCTCGTTTTTGGCCTTCAGGAGCTTGGATACGGCGGTCTGAAGAGTACTTTGATAACCTTGTTCGCGTTGAGGCACTGCTTTAACGACAGCACCGTTCTCTCTGCCGCCTTCCAACGCAGCGTTGAAAGGAAATTCGTCGCATGACACCTAATCAAGCATCAATGAACCAGTGAGGGACACAAGTATCCTCACGCACAAGCCAATCGAGAGGATCGTGTTGCTCCTTGTCGCACCCTCCCTCGCGGAATACATCCTTCACAGCGTCCGTGCAGACTGAGTCCCGACGCGTGTTTGAGCCGAAGGGGTCGTAGGTCAAAACGACTTGATCGTTTGTAAGGAATCCTGAGCCGCGGATGTTTTCGCAAATATTGGGCATGTAATCACAGTAATATGTGAGCACCGGGAGCGGGTTCGGAACATCGACCGGCAAGCCGGATCTGCACCTGTCAGAGCGCACAGCGGGCCGTTTGACGAGATGCATGGGCGGAGGGGGAGGAGGAAGGTCAACCAACGAGTAGTTCCGACGCGCTGCGCGCGCACCCGAGAGGCTGAGCTCAAGTGGAACCTTTTCCGTGCCGTTCGATATGAATACAGGCGGAGGGATGTTTGGCGGGAAATATTTGGGAAGGCTCGCGACAGATCCAACAAGGTTCGCTGCCGTGCTTGCGGGAACCGCAGCGACTGGGAAGACTGCCAATTGGAATGGATTAATGGCGGCCGCCCGGGGCTGAACCGCAGCTGCCGAGGCGATATCCGTGTAGTTCGGGGGCGTCTGGGGAGTATTGTCGTCGAAGCACCAGGTCGAGTTATCAAATGGGCACGGGGAGTCGGGAAGCGGGTCCCAGACATCGGTGTTGTTGTCGCGATCCGTGCTCGGAGGGTAGTGAATGGGTTGATTTCCCGGAAAGGTCACAATGGGTGTGTCATAGAAGTGCAGCCAGTCGTTCAGGTTGAGGTAGGGAATCTGACCATTGACGCAGAGTGTCCCGGAGCAAAACTGTGTCGAGTTAGCGCTTAATGAAGTGAGTATGCGCGGAAAACTGACCGCGGTCCACGTTGCGATATCGGACCACCACGAGAGAACGTCGTCTCCAGAGCTTGAGCGTTGTCAGCCGAAGATCTCCGCGGAGAAAACGAGATTCCACGTACGACGGCCAGTTGTTCGTGTTTGTGGCTTGAATTGTGTTGTAGAAGTAGTTCACCAAGTCAGCTAGCAGAGAGATGAGCGTAAATTGAGCGGGACGAGACGAGAGACGCACTCCATGTCACTGGGCAGCCGCCGGAGGCAAATGCGCAAGATCCCACCATCGGAGCGTATACCTATCCACAGCGATTAGTGCACGTTGGTAGCGCCAGAGAAGTCATACCAAATTGTAATCCAGACTTGTCATACCCGTCATCGAAACGCAAGTCCCCGCGCAGCACGCAGCATCGATAACGGGACCGGGCTGGGTGAACGTTATAACGCGCCGGAGGGAAGTGAAAAAAAAGGAGACGCACGCCGGAACAGACCGCGGCCGCAAAACACACCGGCGACGACCAGAACTTGTTCGACGGGATCTAACGGGTCGGGTGTGAGTGAATCGCATCATCGTAGCGAATTCCTCACCTGTCCAGTCGCCACCTGGCTCACGCAGATACCAACAAGAGATGCACAGGCACTTTGGGGCGCTGAGATGCACGAGCCGTTCTGCGCCACTACCGTGGAAAGTCGAGTCTCCAGTAATAGCACGAGAGGGAGCAGGTAGGATGCTTTCAGCTTCATCGGCGAAGTGAGGAAGCTAGCTTGCCTTGACTCGTCTCATTTATAGCTCTGGGAGGGCGCTAACACTAGTAATAATAGAACCGTTCGGCGGAGTGGGGGTGCTTTTCGTGGTCCAGTTCATGATAGATATACGTGAATATGCCTGGGCGCCGAACCTAGTGTTCCTCTGTGCGCGGAGAATTGATCTGATCTGATTCGAATGCGTGAGGCGTGAGCTGGCATCGTTAGGAGGACTCGGGGAGCATTTTGTTGGTAGAGAGCTCACTTGGGAACTTCGCGCAATCCTTGAGAGTGAGTTGAAAAGCTCAAGACTTGGATACGACTGAGCGTTTTCGTTGACGGACGAACGTCTCGCGGACTAGCCGGTGAACATGAACCATGCCGCTGAATGCAGGTCGCGGGGTTCCGATCCCGGTGACGACCGGCTAGCGCCGTTGGATGAGTAAAAATGCAGATGAGAGACATGATCCGGCGGAGGAGCAACGAGCGTCTAGCCTGGGATGATCAGGATCTGCCTAGATCGTTTTGCCGTGGCCAACCGCCGATCACCGCAGGAAACCCTGCGGCACATCGGACCGGCATATGGTCTGAAACCGTATCTTCATTGGGTTTTGTAGTCGAGCCATATTAATCGGTCTAAAAACGTCGTCAGAGAGGCGCAGACTCGGATTGGGGAAATTATTCCCACTCACACGGATGATCCGACCTTGGGCGCCGACGCCGGGTATGGAGAGAATGGATTGCAACACGAGGACAGTGGTGCTCAGATCACCAACGCGCAATTCACAAGAAGGTACTAAATTTCGGAATCTTTGCGACCTCGGCCTCGATCTTCTCCCGCCACTGCTTCAGGTCTCTAGTGCAGCAATCCCGCAGGGAGAAAGCAGAGTAGGGAGCAAAAATACGGTCCAGCGACCTGAGTGTGTGCACACCAGCCCCAAGTCGGCTCAAGCAATGGCATTGCCGACGAAAGAAATCGAGACAGTTGTTAGTGGATTCATGGTTGAAGGAGTATGTCGAGGTCGCAAATTTCAGGACCTTCGTCCATTCGTTGACGTATTTCGTCTATGTGGCCATGAATCATAGCGGGGAAGCTGGCTAGCACCCACCCATGGGAGAATAAGATGCGGGGGTAGAATCTCGATAACTTGAATTGGCGGCATGCTGATCATCATGGGAGCAATATGCGAGACGAGGTAAGGGTAATCGTGCTTTGCTGCGTACACTACGATTTCCGCAGGGTGCTCGTTGACCATATCGCTGCAAATCTAGGTTATCGAGGCACAAATTGATGCTGCGAATGCACGCACCGGAGACGGATATGGCAGATATTCATCGCTGGGAAGACCTGATATTTCTCCGCGGCTTCCGCCAGGGGATAGAGGACCTCGAACGGAGTGGTGTCGAGCGCCGGATGGCGTTGGGGATAGATGAATTGGAAGAGTAGTTCCAGCGTCGTAGAGGTTTTGGTAAGCTCTACAGCGTCGTCGTCCGTCGAGATATCGTCCGGTGGGAAGGCCTCGGTGCAGACTTCGAGATTTTTGCGGTGGATGCGGAAGAGGACGCTGTCTGAAGATCTGAAGACGACATCGGCGTCGGAAGCATTGACTATGGGTCGTCAGCGGGCGGACGGAAGACCCAGGAAGTCCTTACATCGCTCAGACTGGCCATTGGGCTGCGTCATGGTGGTCGTTGACGACAAGATGTGTTTGATCCGGTTTCGGCAGCAGTCACAAGCGTGAGAGGCTCGCAGCTTTTGACAGCGGCTCCCATGGCTGACAACGAGCCAACTCCCTCCACACTCGTACCTCCACCAACGCTCAAGCATGCTGACGGGCTGTACTTCAAGGACTGCGGTCTGATGATCCAAGCGGACGACGTGCTCTTCCGCGTCTCTGGGGAGTTCTTGGCCACTGGCACGCAATCGACCTTGCAAGTTTTTTCGCGACATGCTCTCGATTCGGGTTGTATCTCGATTCCTATCCCGCCAGATGCTGAGACGCTCTACGGATGCCTTGTGGCGCGGATTCCCGACTCTACAGCGGACATGACGGTGTTCTTGAAAGTTCTCATGTATCCTCGGTGCGTATGTACATCATACCAGCGATGAAATCTGTTGAATTTTTCTCGACAGTTTCTTCGAATCCCCACCCGCGCAAACCTCCTTTGACCTCCTTGACCCGATCCTCCGCCTCAGCCACAAATACGACGTCGACTGGCTGCAGAAACGCGCTTTATTGCATCTCGCCATTACACCCCCAACGACTCACCAAGGGTGGACTGTGCTGGTCGAAAGCATGAACTCGTTCATGACAGACGCTTCCTGCGAGCTCTGTATCGCCATCATCACCCTCGCACGCAAGCTCTCCCTCGATTGGGTCCTCCCCATCGCATTCTACCGCCTCGGGCGTTTCCAGTCTCCCATCCCCATCTTCGAATCTACCATGCTCATGGAGGACAAACTGTGCTGGGTCGAGGCCGTACGTAAGCTAGACGGGGAATATGGTAGCAGCGCGCTCGAATTCCTCTGGGAGCCGCGCCAGATCACCGGGTGCAATAATCCCACTGGGTGCATCGAGCGGCGAAAGGTCTACAGGAAGAAAGTCGAGAACTTCCGCAAGAACACGCTGGGCGGGTACATCATGCCTCTGTAGGTGTGGTCGACAGGCTGGTGGACGGCGATGGGGCAGGCGAATATCATTTGCGGGGTTTGCATGGCAGAGATGAGGCGCCTCAAGCAGGGTGCGGACGAGGCGTTTTGGAATCATTTACCGGATATTTTTGGCCTCGGCGACTGGGATATGTTGGAGCGGAGGAAGAACGAGAGTTTCGATGATCTATGAGACGTTTCGGCTTCACTTAGGCAAAACTAATTTTATTTGGATCCATTCTAGCGGCCTGAGTTCGGTGCTCTTCATCCAAATGACATCTGATGCGCTTGGACTGTTGGGTTTACCGTGAGAGTCAGGATTTCTCATTTCTCCGCAGTTGCAGTGCGCAAACTGTATCACTACTTTACTCTGCATCATAGTACCGCATCGTTGTGCCCAAGACTGAAAGAAAGAAAAAGGGTAAGATTCACCAATTCGTCTTACATCCGGCATCCGAGTCGATCGGGTTGTCGCACCGCCAGCAGGCCATGGTTTGCGTTCAGATGAGGTGGGTGTGCCAAATGAATGCACGACCGGACTTGATGAGTTACAAAGCCAGGGTCCGCTTGTCGGCGAGGAAAGGCGCCGATTTTCCGCTCTCGTCCTGAGCTCGTTCTCCCTTCTCCTGCTCTTCCATAGATGGGAGGTGCTGCAGAACTCTGGCAACCCGAACTCCTCCATGAGAGGCGCCACATGCGAATAGGATACAGAGTCGGAGTGTAGGATGGAGCAGATGTGGAGGGAGTCGTCCAGAAGCGCGTAGAGCGCGCTAGCGTCAAACGTCGGAAGAGTTAGGGAGGCCTCAATACCCAGGCGAAGAGAGACATGTACACGCACTTGCCAACGAAAACGCGGGCATACTTACAACCCCCACGTCTGCTCCGACGCGCGAGTTCTCACATCGGCCAAATTGCTCTCCAACAAAATCGATAGGATTACACTTGGGGGTGGGGCCATTGCAGGCATGGCAGATACGAGTACTCTCCGTTCCTGCCGGTTTTTCTTCTTCATCATCTATGTACTTCAGACCAGATGATTCACTAAGTTCAGAATTTTGCTCGCCGAAATGGCCAAAAATGTTTTGATTTATCACAATTGAAGAAAGAAAGAAAAAACTGGGTGTTACCTGCCTGAACATCGGGTTTGAGTCGTACTGTGGTACAGTATGCGGGCCGAACACTGATAACCCCCGATCTCTTGTTGGAGAGCATACCGGCCACTGCCATATCCTGAACAACAAGAGTGGCTGAAATCTGACCTAACTCATATGTGCAAACGAGATGGCCTTGTCCCGCTCAGCGACACTGGTGGACTTGGTACTGTAGTATTTCGACCGTAAGTTCGGCGGCTGTAACGCGTAACGCAATGAACTTACCGGGAACAAATTCATCATGATGGAATTACTATATATGGGCGATCAGCCGGCGATTTTGATGCAATATACCCTAATTTGGACAGATTTTCAGGTAAAAATGGCTTGTAACGCGTAACCTATTTCAATTAGGTTCAGTTCAGACCCAAATGTAAGGCATAACGCGAACTTACGGTCGAAATATGGGCACATGAAGGGATACCATTACTGATTAAATTCTGACGGTACTGGGGATAATACCAGAGTGTCACAGTATCTGACCGATTCTGACGAGCCATTATATTGGGAGAAAAAAAAAATGCTGAACACATACACCGCTGAGGTTCGAACCGGGGCATCCTTGGGCAAGAGACGGAACAAACCGGATGTCACTTCCCAATAAGGCTAAAGTGCACTTTTAAAACGTTACAGGGGTCGTGAAGAGGTCGTTGAAACTGCCCTGACAGGCGTTTGATGGACGAGTAGCAAGTACTCGTAAACATGTCTAAAAGTGTCCGTTACAGTAAGCATCCGTTCAAGTCCGTGCGAGTGTGAAGATGTACGTGAGGTCATAGTCCATGGGTCGTGGAGTCGTGGGGAACGTATGCAAGGAGCCTGCGAGGACAACTGGGTCAGCGCTAACCCGGCAGGAATAACGGTTGGGGAGCGTACCTTGACGGTCTAAGGATGCGCTGCACCGCGTCGACGAGGGCCGTGACGTCGGACGTGCTCGGAGACGGCGTTGGGCTCTGGTACCGCTGGTCCACCGAGATGTAGAGGCCAAGTCCACGGACGCAAGAGGGCAGCGGCAAAGCTCCTGGCGGGACCGTATTCGTGGTTTGAGCTCGGGTTCTCCGTCGCCGTTGCGAGTGCAGGGAGGGCGAAAAGCGCGATGAGAGCGAAGGAGAAGCGCATCACGAACAACGGAGAGGGAAGCTGCGGATGATTCGTGAGTGCGAGCAGGGGGAACTGATTTATACGACACACGGTGTGAAAGGCACAAAGGTACAAGGGAAAGAAGAAGGGGTGAGAGGGAGAGACAAGCGACAAAGCACAGCCTTTTATTGGCGGCCGGCATTTTGGCGCCGCGGCACCGCCTCATGACGACGAAACACGCCGAGATGTTCCCGATGCGCTGAGACGAAGTTGATCCGATTGATCGTTTTGATGTACGCCGCAGATAAGATAAACGGGGTGGATCGAAAAAAGCCTTCGTGCCAGTGATTCCCCAGCTGTACTTGTGTGTGTCTGACAATTGATTCAAGTTTAGCTCAGACTTGGAAAGGTCATAAAAAGAGAAAGTCGAGCTTGTCTCGAAGCATTAACACCGACCCCCATCGAACGAAGTTACGCCGAGACATAACCCCCGGGAGCCCCCAGCTACTCGGATGGACTGCCCACCGTCAGTGTCACCTTCCTGGCCAATTTGATTTCAATTGCGACTTACTAAGAGAGGCAGGCTCCTTGTGCAGGGAAGCGAAGCATCGTGAGCGGTTTGCTTCAAGTTGTACCATTGAGTGTGGTATCCACGATGATCGTGAATACAAAACTGGGCGAGAGGAATACGTACACATTTTTCCCTTCACGAGCACCAAAATGGAGCTGAGAGGAAAACGATTGGGTTCAGTATAGCTGGTCACGGCCGAACCCGGAATCGATCCAAGCTGGTTGGAACCGCTGAAGTGTGTATGGGCTGGGAATCACCCGTATCACACAGCAGCACCGTCGGCGTTGTTCGAGAGCAGCCCAACCAAGTACTAGCAGTCACTGCGAGAATCCTCGTCCTCCGCGCTCACGCAGCTAGAGAGATGACTTTCTTCAAGTTCCAGTGGGCGGATTACAAGCTGGTTTAGGCTGAGCTTGCGTTCAATGAATATCGACAGACAGGAAGATCTCTAAAGTGACAATGCCCGTGCAAATACAGCAACGATTGAGTCACCGATGCCGCTCAATACAAGAGACAGCAGGGTCTCTCGGCGCTAGTCTCTAAGTTCCACATGCTCCGGCACCGAGATCGACAACAGAGACAGCAGCGCGGAAGGACCCTTGTAGTGCTCTAGCGTCCAGTATGGTGTTGGGACCAGCACCGAGTCCGAATTTTCCTCCGGGTCCGGAGAGACATGGTAGACCTGAAGCAGCAGTTTGGAGAGGTTCGGGAACGGCGCGACACAGGCGTAGAGTTGTGATATCGACGCAGACTGAACACCGATGTAAAGCGTGCGCAGGGCGCGGAAGGATGATTGGCCCTGGCATACGTGCATTAGAGTGTGGGTGAGCGTGGGCTTGCGACGGTACGAGGAGAGGTGGAGGTGCGTAAGGGTGCTGGGATCGATGAGGGTCAGCGGCGAGGGACCGGTGCTGGCGACAGGGGGTATGTCGATGAACGAAAAACGCTCAATTTTTAGGAGGCGACTCGGCGTCGACTGGGAAGCGTCAGCGACGAGCACCCCGCGGCCGATTTGGAGCTCCTGGAGCAGTGGGAGGGCATGCAAGGAGATGAGACTGGCATCGAGGAGACACCCTGAGTTTGCTGTCCATACGAGCTCCCGCAGATTCGAGAACGACGCAATCGCATGACAGAGGGAGATGGCCAATCGTGACTCTGCCATATTCACCGTATGCAGCAGTACTCGAACGATACGCACATGAGACGCAATGTCTATGGATGACAGAAACGCCAGCCTAGTGATCTCGCGTTGCAGAGCGGTCCCGCTCGTCGCATCGCCCATGGTCAAGCCCGGAGTGCAGGACACGTCAGCGAACAGGCGGGAGCGCGCAATGACGAGGAAGATGTGCGAGACGACGGCTAGGGAGTAGAATTCCTGTCGAGGAAGGTGGCTGGTGATTTGGAGGAGTAGTTCTGTGGGCAGGTCCGGCATCGTGGAGGTTGCGGAAAGGAGACGTAGTGTGGGAAGACTGTGACACTGTGATTCATCAAGGTGATGAGATGAGATAAGATAACGATTGGAAATAGCGGCGAAGTAACCGCCGAAGTTCAAGATAAAAACCATTACCGAGGCAATGGGCAATCTTCGATGTCCACCCAAACGATATCTCGTGGCGCCGATCCATTATTCGAGGCAACTGAGGCAACAAAAACTTGACAAAGGAAGGAAATTACTTACTGTGCTGGCCGTACACTCTGCGGACTGACCTACACGCTCTCAGGATCAGTCAGAACGGCTCCTTGAACCTCACGATGACTTCACCGCAATGAGAAATATACAGTACTGTGGTGGCAGCTTAACTTGAAGTGGAGCAAAAGAAACCCATACGTACTTACAATATGTCTTGCGTCCGGGTCGACCGGGATACCTGACCAAGATATCTATGAGCACCATGGAAAGCCAGTAGTACATGGTCTCATATTAGGCCGACGGCAACAGTCAGTACTAACAGTAGGACCGGAGCTCCCATGCTCAATGCACCCCCAGTCTTCTGCGCGACTATACCCGTGGCGGATGCGCCAGCACCCGTACCAGATGCAAATGCGGACGCGGAGAAGACAAGCGACAGTGAGGCGATTGGACTCCCATTTGCGGCGCACTTCGCCGTATAATCTATGCGTAGAGCAGTCAGATTCACCGTGAAGACGACGAGTGCACGAAAACACACCTGCAATGACACCCTCTCCGGCACTCTGCGCTAACGTATCCGTCGCGGGCGCGGAACTGACCACGCAGTCGATGCATTGCGCAAAGTCGTTCCCGTTGGAGTCGGTACAGAGACATTTGAGGTCGGTGCCGCAGGTCTTGTTGAGGAATCAAAAACGAGCACAGAGGGAGAGGGGGAAGCATACGGATTGAGCAGAGAGCGCTGGCTGGCAGGTCGATAAGCAAGTTTCGGGGATGAGGCTCGCGTTGATGGCTCGAGTAGGCAGGGCGCTCAGCCTGCGACCCAGACTGGCAGGCGGAGGACCGACTGAGAGAGCGTAGACTTTGTTTTTGGGTGAGTGGAGCATCGAGGGCGTCAACTCGGCGCATACCAGGAGAGAAGGCCAGCGCAGCGAGGGCGACAAGAGTCGATGACGTCAACATCTCGAGTTGGTTAAAAAGCAAGATGCTCGATGGAAGAAGAACGAATAAGAAGAGATCGAGCTGAAGGGAAGGAAGAATATCGAGCGACAAAGAACGAAGAAAGCAGAGCGGACGAAAGGAAGAGATGGCCGCCGAGCTCCACAGCTATTTATACGAGGCGTTTCGGCGCTAATCTAGGCTAGTAGTAATCAGTTGATCGTTGCGGTGCGAGGTGATGCCGAGGCGATCAGATAAGATACGAGAAGATAACACATACTCGAACAGCGCTTTGCCAAGGTCCTCGAGAAATAAAAATGCACCAGATTTCGAGGATGAATCCTGTATCGGGTTCGACCCGACGGTCCCACTGAGAAATTCCAAGCGTCATCGCAACGTGCAGACGCACGACAGGATTCTTACCAGAGGCGTCCTATTACTAACCTGGCATTCAAACATACAATTCACGCGAGGACTAGAAAGGAATGTCAGTAGGTCCTCACGAGACCATCTCTGTTCCATTTGTGGGTTCAAATTCAGAAGCATTCAACGTGAAAGGAGGCTTGGGTATCTGCCGCCGTGACTTGTCACGCGCTACGGACGTTGGAGACTGGAATAGATTTGAGTGCTGGAGTGTTCAAAAGTGACCAAATACGGTGGAGATCATGGTATCAAAATTTAAAAAGAATCCGACGTTGAGAACGGCCTGCACCCGAGTCGATCGGGGTTCCAACTCACGCTACAGTTTACCAACCCATGCGAGGTTGTTGTGCCCACAGCTGCACAGCAGGCCTTGGACGAGTGCAGAGCAACTCCGATCGGTTCGAGTTCTCCTGGCTTGTATGCTCCTGTCTGGATCCCAACCTACTAGTAATCATAAGCTGGATCGGAACAAACAGCAAAAGTCCCCGTCGAACCCTGTCTCTCCATCTCGGAGGGAATCAGAGTCCATCGCAGCCAGGAGAATAATTTCAGCCAACTCGACATGAACCCCACCCGCCTCGAACGGGATCAATTCGCCTTCCCGAGATAGATGCAGCGATTCGAAGGCTTGCTTAGATTCCGTGCCAATAGCCGTTCCCATCGACTTGAACGGAATATAGGGAAAAGCTTAGCGAACGAGTACGTCCTGCCCCCGGGTCGACCGGGAAACCCATTATCGACAAGGAGAATATTGGATTAGCGGGGTTCATGTGCCATGGACACAGCAGCACTGAGTGGGAAACCAAGGGGAAGACAGATCGTAGAATCATAATGACCGCTAGTTAAGTGGGATTAAACGCCAAAACCCGCTCGATGAGCGCACCACCCGGGAAATCCATCATTGTGACGGAGGTACGGTGGGTGCTTCCGCTGGCGGTTTGGCCGAGGTAGGAGAGGAGGAAGGGGTTCACGCCCTGGAGTGAGGGTATCGTATCAACGAAGGTCCGAAGGAAGGAAGGAAGGGAGATACGAACTTGAATGGCGAACACACCGCCAGCGACTTGGTACGGCAATGCGAGGAGCGACGCGCCGGAACAGAAGTTGACGTAGAGGGCAGTTGGATCGCCGGAGCGAGAGTTGAAGGCGTCGAGGAAGCGTCGGACCTGCATGGACGCCATGAGACGAACAGAGAGAGAGGGAAAACGCACACACCTGATCCCGCTTCGTCGGAATCGCACCAATCTCGGGAACATCGTAATTATCTTGGACGT
Source organism: Mycena amicta (assembly GCA_029282125.1). Lineage (NCBI taxonomy): Eukaryota > Fungi > Basidiomycota > Agaricomycetes > Agaricales > Mycenaceae > Mycena > Mycena amicta. The sequence goes on along the minus strand of JARIHP010000102.1, from coordinate 118,232 downwards.
AGGTCGAGTTCCCGTCGTTCCACCCAACGAATTGCGCCAGGCCGTACGACGCGTACCGCCCGCCGTGTGGACCGTGCAGCGCCATGAGCAACACGCGTCCTCGAATTTGACCGAGCGCAGGCAGCTCAGCGGCAGTTTGTCGATTCGTGCTGGGAGCCCAGAACAGCGTAGACCGGTGGGCGATGTACGTGTCGATGATATCAACGAACGGCAGCTGTCCTGGGCCAGAAACATCCGTACACGAGCCCAACTCGCCCGTACATTCCTGCTTCATGCGGAGCAGGATGGACTCCTTCGGGTGGGCGGAGAGGAAGGTGTTGAGAGCGGCGAAGACGTCGTCGAGGTTGGCATGTTGGTAGAATGCACCGTGGTGTACTACAAGCGTGTTGTCGCTCTCGATCCGGAGCCGGATGTCGATTGCGCGGATGCCGGCTGTGAGTTGGGCGTTGAGCGTGGCTGCGGAGATTCCGAGGTTTTCTGGGAGGAAGGTTCGCTTGAGCAATTGCCCAAAGGCGAAGAGGAAGATTAGAACGCACCTTGGCATTCAGCGACGTCCGTCCCCACAATGGCCAACGACTCATGCGTCCCAGGTATCGACAGCGCTGCGAGGGAGGTTGTATCTGGGATGGCGGCCATCCAGTCTGGGTTGCTCGTCGTGGTGAGGCTGCGGTAGGATGGGTCGCGAAGGGGAACGGGCGACGGCGAATCGAAGATCGTTTGTCCACTGGCACCGAATACGCGGGTAACGGCAAGAGAGGTCAAGATGAGCGTAGTCCTGACCATTTCGATTCAGGCTGCGCACAGGGCGCGAGGAGAGTGGCGTCGTCCAAGAGAAACGGCGGAGGTCGCTTGACATGGCAGTAAGTAAGGGACCATCAGTGATGCTTTGGCTGCAGCTTGGCTGCAGCTTCGGTGATGCACGGCTATCAACTGTCAATGATTTTTGCCTCTTCCCTTCATCGTCCGGCCCTCAGGCTCAAGGTGTTCCTTCCTCTCCACTCTGCGTTAGCCTCTGCCTGATCCCTTTGACAACTGACTGCAAAATTCGGGGCCATCCCAAAAAATTCTCACAAGTCGGCCACGTCTGGCATATCATGTATCTACTCCAACCAATGTCATATACCACACACTCTCGTGCCTCTTCCGTCCATGCCTTCCAACTACATACACCCTGAGCGCAAGAGGTTCATCCCGACAATCAAGAACTGAGCACATGCTCAACACATGCTCGATGGTTGAGTGGAATGAAGACGAAATTAGAGCAACTATGTGATATGCCGGGCTGGTGCCGACTTGTGAGAAATTTTTATATGGCCCCGAATTTTGCAGTCAGCTGGAACGTCGGACTTGTCCTGGTCTCTTGCCCGAGCCCTCCCTCGCGATGAAGCCGTCAAGTAATTCACCAGCCAGCGATCTCCTGCAGCCTGCCGGGCCCAGATTATATTCTGCCACAGCCGCCACGCCTCATCTGGCCTATCAACGCGAGTGTCGCGGCACCAGCCTGCTTATCGACTTCCTTTCCCAGACTCCCAGTGCCCGGTCGATCTATTACCCGAACCAAACCTCCTGGAACGCCGTTTCTGAGCTCCGTAAAAGCCTGCCTCTCACTATGAACTTGAACTCTGATTTTGCCCTTCGACGGCACGGTGGTCTTGCCTTCGCGCTCGTCTTAACCTACACTTACAACGACCGCTCCCGCCAGCCGTCTCGGACTCCTGCTCAATGCTGGCAGAGATTGTACTCTAGCAAGTCTGCGCTGTACAGTCTGCGGGTTTATTATCACTCGCACCTTTGGTGATACATCTAGTCGGCATCCCGGTCAAACCGGGAACAGGCTACCTACGTCTGTTTCCGCCTCTTCTTTTTTCTGATTCAATTTCCGCATCCCTGGCTGCCGGTCTGGGACTCTCTGTCAGTGATGTTTAGCCCAAGTTCTGCGGTGGTGCATGCAACCCAACGTCGGCGACTGCCTGGTTTCGTTCCCACAACCACACACTCCTGAGAGTGTCCTGAGTCGAATTAAAAGAATTTGAAAGCTCAAGCAGGCTACAGGCTCACAGGTAGCGCTCAGCGATGAAGACCTGAGATGGATTGGATAAAATAATCGGTTTCATCATACGGTTCAACAACCCAATTCCCGGGACGAACGAGAAACAGCGACTCGGAATTAAATGGGCCAGAATCGCCACAAGAACAGGTATGCATTCCATTTGGGTGTATACGCGGCAGAGATACCTTCCGCTACGAGCTGGTAGCTTGGTACTGGCACGCGATGCTTGTGATTATTGGGGCGGATCGAGAATCCTGAGCGACGCGGGGATTTATTAAGTATTTCACTGATGGTCGCGGCTGTTGGTAGCATGAGAACGCGAATGCGGGGGGCTAAGTATAATCAGGAACAATGGGTATACTAAGCGGCAGGGACATTTGTGGTTGTGAACGAGGAGGATTTCTGAATCACAAAACAAAACAAAACAAAAGAAGTGTTCACCAGTGACCACACGTCCATCACCCAGGCCCGGGACGAACGAGGAACAGCGGATTAAACGGCACAGATCTGCTAACTTGATGCCAGGACTTCCACTTGGGTGTATGCATGGTAACTTACGAGCTGGTAAGTACTTTGTAAGTACTCGCACGCTCGCTCGGGCGGCCAGTTTTGCCAGGGATGCAGAGAGTGAGTATGTCGCTCATCCGGCTGACGTCTTTTGGTAAGAATTGGTAGTTTGTACTCCTAGTGGGAGGCGGCTTCAAGTTCCAACGTGAGAACACAAATGCGGGGACTGTAATTACTACTACTAACTTCAAACTTGAATTAGACACCAAGGGATAAGCGGCAAAGACGGTGTGGTTGCTGTGAGGCAGAGTTTGGAAGGACGCAGAGTTCGGAAGGACGCGACTGAAAGAGCTTTGAAAAACATACAGCCGCTGGGACCAACACCCAATCCCGGATCGAACGAGAAGCAGCGAATGGAACGACTGCTAGGAAATAACATTAACAATAACAGCTTTGCATTTGGGTGTATTAATTGGAGAGGCGAGCTAAGTAGGTGACTTCGTTGTTGGCTTCAAAGTAGGAGCACTGGCAAATGCAACCTGGCGAGATGGTACTGTAGCATTTTAACAACATTTTTTATCGATTTGTATGACAAAGCGTACTGATGGCAGTTACCGGGCCAGTCCTGGACGCATACAGGCTGGGATACAGCAGCGAAGGAACTCGCACGCAATGCTGTCTGAAGATGTGTGTACAATGTTGCATCATCTTGGATCGGGTCTTGATATATGGTCCATGGATGCTGGGTTGAAAAATCAAAGGTCCTAAGGAATACTATGATGGGTTAGCCTTGCTTGTCACCAGCATTGGCTGCCAGGCACTAAATGCAGAGTCCCTAGACACTATCAGAGGACCTTAGTGCCCAATGTGATTTCCAGAAGCATATGGTCACCGTATGGTCGGTCAGCATGTGGTATGTTCATCAGCATCTGGCAGGTGATATCAAACTGGTTGCTGGGCATCTGCCTATATAAGAAGGCCTCGATTTCAGTTTTTGACAGCCCCCCTTCCAATACGCCATTATCGAGCAGCTGTGCACATCCCTTGGCACATCCACTCCGGTCGTGGTGTAAACCAAGAACACTCATGATCATATCAACACAACGGGGAAGGATTGTGAGCGGAACACAGTCCTTCGCCGTCGTGTTGATGTGCGTACTCTGGGTGTACACCATGACCGGAGTGGATGGGCCAAGGGGCTTGCACAGCTGCTCGACAATGCCAATCCTAACCCTAACAATCAACCCTACGTATATCTCATTTTCGAAAGTTGAACCCCCCTGTGTCAATTTCTAATAAATGTGAAAGTACGGACTTGGAATCTTCCATTAATTCCAGCAGCTGCGCTTGAAGAGTAACCGTACGCGCACATGTGTGCGCCCCGCTGCCTTGTGTTGTATGTAGCCATCAATGGATCCAGCGGTACCCCGTTCGCTCGGGGGTCGGTCCTATCGCTGGTTGTTTCTCTTTCTTTACTTTTTTTTGGCGGGGGGTTTTTTTTTGGCTATTTACTTTGGTTTGGTGGCCTGGTGGATTAATGAAGACACAAAGGAGTGCGAACAGCCTTTCTCGCCGAGCTCAACCCATAACATAACGCACTTCCGGCGGGCGGGCGCTAAGTACCATTGACCACAAGGTGTACTGGGTTCACGCTCGGACTTGTATTTCGACCACTCGACGGATATTTACATATTTATAGTTCGAGGAAGTCTGTGCAATTGTACCAGTGAACCGTCAAACCAGGGCGCGTAAGGTAAGCGCGGAAGACACGGAAGCGTGGTCACCCTTGCGCTCCTCTATCATGTCTCCAACCAAACAGCGCCATCCGCATGCTCCTCAGGCTAGCTCAGGACGACACCGTTTGGTGAACTCGGGACTCGAAGCGGCGAGATTGGTCGATGGACTGGTCACTGGTGCATAGTGCAGTGTCGGTGGGCGATCGTTCGAACCTTCTACTACGGCCAATCAACCGTGGTCCCGTCTTGCGTAGTATGTATTTGCGTCTGCGATTCGCGCGGTGGCCTGTTTTGCACAATCGAGGTCAACAACGACTCAGCCATATCATACCACAGTCAACGTACCTCTCGGTCTTGGAATGCACCGTCGACCCAGTCCCAGTCCCAGTCCCGGCGCGAGAATCCCGCTCATGGTCAAGCTCGAGGCCGAGGTCTCCGTCCTGGTAATCGTGCGTCGCCGTGAGGCCGGATACTTGGGTCGAGAGTGGGCGGGATTCGAATACGAGTTGGCTCTGCGAGGAGGTAGGTGTTTAGCGAGTGGGAGGGGGCGGAGGGAAGGGAAGAGAGAAGAGGGGAGGGAAGACGGAGGGAAGGAAATGGAAACGCACGGTTTGATTCCCTAGACGCCCACCACCACCCCGACGACGCGCCCCGCGGCCGTAGCGGTAGCCGGCCCCATACCCGTATCCATGCCTGTGGTCGTGGTCGGTCTGCGACGCAATGCCGTTGAGACTTGCGCGGAGCTGTTTTCGACCCAACATACTGCCAGTTGCGTCAGCTGGGAGGAGATTGAAGAGTGGGAAGAGGAGGCGCACTGTGCGAAGAGGGAGTTGGAGAATACTGGGAGGGGGTGGTTGAGTGAGCCTGAGGAAAGCGAGAAGGGAAAAGGAGGGAGAAGGGAGACGTACGTTTGGGTTGGATGAGGAAGACGGCGATCCAGACCACTGGAGGTGCGTTAGAGAATGATAATGGGGAAGGGAGGGAAGGAGGGAGGAGGGAGACATACAGTTGTCTTCCATGGTGACGAACTTCGGCATGGGTGAGTGAACGTGCGGTCTGGGGAGGGAGGAAGGAGGACTCACGAGGATGAGCTGTAGCACGCCCGCCGCACTCGAGGATGTAGGTAAGATACGGGCCATGGACACGGCAGGGTGCAAACCTTGTGATACTAGTCGTCTCTGGAATCGTCTGAGCCCTCACGTCCAGGCCGAAATAAAGCACTCACCCAGCGACCAAAGGATAATCGTATCAATCAACTTCTTCGTCTCTGGCATCACCGTCGCCCCCTCTGCCTGCGCCCCTTCCCGGTCGCCCTTACCGATCCGACCCTCTCTTAGCCTCCACAGAAAGAAACACAACGACCCGGCGATGAGGACGTCGACGCTCGGGCCAATGGTGGAGACGCAGAGCATCAGCCACCGGAGACGAGTCTGGAATATCGCGAAGCCGTTGGAGACCCAGAATTCGGCGAGCATGATCATGTTGAAGACGAAGCGCGCGAGGGTGAGGAGGGAGCAGATGGAGGTGATGAGCCAGGAGTGGGAGAGCGCGCGGATGCGGAGGGCGAAGTATGTCTGTGGGGAGGCAGGGTTAGGGACGAGAGAAGCTGGGTGGATGGGTTATACCTGGATAACGATGTTGATGCTGGCGGCGAAGAGGACGGTGAGCTCGAGCGAGTGGGGTGGGTTCGCGAGGTGTTCCGGCTGGCCGTAGAAGGTGACGACCATTTGGTATATCTAACGCCCGAGGTTCAGTACCCGGGAGGTAGGAGCGCACAAGGACGTACCGCATGCCACATGGCGATAGAATGTCCCAGCTCGATGAGCCTTGCGTTGCATTCGTCAGCACTTCCCAACGCGCGGTGGAAAAAAACACGCACCAGACTCCAGCTATCAGCGCCTTGGACCTATACGAGCAGGTGTCGCCATATGTGCGGTAGAAGTGGAACGCTTGGAGCGTTGCGATGCCGAATAGGAAGGTCGCGAGTACGGCGCCGACGAGGATGGGCCCTAGAGTGACGTCCAGCGAGGAGGACATGGTGGGGCGTGGCACATTGGCCTTTCGGGAAGCACAGCATGAGCGACGCGGCTTTTATAACGCAAGGCTAGTGATCTCCGAATATATCATGATACCGGGAAGCGCGAAAGAAGCCTGTTACGCGGTTGTCAGGTGCCGTTTTCGTGCAGGGTGGGAATCGGGATCGCAATCGAGAGCAAGGAGCTCAAGGAGCAGGTTAGGAGCAGGGTAGAAACAACGAGGAATACGAATACCGGGCGGGGTTCGCACGGCGACGGGTATCCTCGTGTGTTCTCTCTATTTCAGCTGTCTAGCTCCATGCGCTGCGAAGCTTGTTCGAAGGTCGCGGAGAAATAGACCGGTCCGGATGATTTGAATCGTTTGGCGTCTCCTGTTTTTACTCATCGTGAAGCGGGTTTCTGGATGACTCGAGCTCTACAGCCAATGAGTTAGGGGTTTCCAACGAGACGCAGAGCAACGACAGACGGCACGGACCTTCAGAAGCCACTGGTGCAATCGCGAGACAGGATATATTATTGAGCCGAAATAGACCGAGCTTCTCTGCCATCGGTGAATGACGGCGACCGAGATGAGGGTGCGGAGATGAGAGTGCGTGTTTGAGCAGAACGATGGCCGCGAATTCGAAGGCCTCGCGATGGCGCGGCGTGGTCGTCGGAGTACGGAGGGAAAAGGTCCGAGCGTGACGTGACCTTTCTGATCAGTAACGTCTCCGGCTTGCTCCGGTACCACCATGCCTTAACAGCGGGAACTGTGGCCTCGCTAGTGTGCAGGAGGAATACAAGCCGATCGCTTGGAATGGGCTAGGCATGGTCTGTTGCCGGCATCGCTTGACACGCCGTCCATCGAAGTGCCAGCAAGGCGCTGCTTCTCTTCTCACACGACGACCAGCCTGAGCCAGCCCGCTAATAATGCCCGAGAAGACTATCCTGTTCATCGGGGCTACAGGTGCGCATGGAGCTCCGTTTACCATCCCATTACTTACGGGCGTGTATCCATATCCAGGCTACATCGGTGGCACTGTCCTCTGGAAACTGCTCCAGCTGCTCAAGTCATCGGATGAATCCACCAAAATCGTAGCCCTCGTGCGCGATCCCGACAAAGCGCAGAAACTCAAGGCGTTCGGGGTCGATGTGGTGCAAGGGGACACGTCCGATGTCGGACTACTTGAGCGGCTGGCGAAGGACGCGGACGTCGTGTTCTCCTTGGTCGGCATCCGCTCTAGTATTTCTTTGTGGATGTGAGCTGATTTGAGGGATAGGCGGAGAGCGATAATGTCGTTTCGGCCAAGGCGCTTTTGGCGGGATGCAAGAGGCGCTTTGCGGAGAAGGGCGTGCCGACGACGTTTATCCATGCAGTGCGCCTTTTCGGTCTATTCCATTTCTCTGTTCTTATCCCTGCAGTCCGGCGTGGGTTAGCCATGAGTTCTCTTCGACTCTGAGTCTGCGATTGAAATCCCGATAGGCGCAATTGCAGATATGACCACCATGGGGATGCACGGCAATGCTACGATCTGGGACGATGCCGACGAAGACCAAATGGCTACCATTGCCCCAACTCAGCTCCATCGACCTGTAGACCTAGAGCTGCTCGCCGCGGATGACCAAGGTGTGTGCTCATTCGCCGTCAGCTCAGCCCCCGCACTCATCTGCGAAAAGGATATATCAACAGCTACATCGTCCTCCCCACCATCGTCTTCGGCATCGCCTCAACTCCACTGGTCGACGCGGGTGTCCAGCGTCCAGAGAACACCCTCTTCACGCATATCGTCCCGCCTGCGGTCGCGCGCGGCCGCGGAGGGTTCATTGGAGAGGGAAAGAACGTCTGGGATAGTGTTGAGGTGCATGAAGGTGCGTTCCATCCTCAGGGTTATCCTCGTGAATTCACGGCTTCATAATCAGTCGCGGATCTCTTCATACTCATCTACTCCGCCTCGGTCGCTTCGAATCCTACACTCACCCACGGTCGGACCGGGCTTTATTTTGCCGAGCACGGCGGCGGCTACACGTTACGCGAAATCGCAGACGTCATCGCGCAGACGCTGTTCGAACACGGCAAGAGTGATAGTGCGGACGCGACGGCGTTCAGCGAGGAGGAGTTGGACAGGTATTTCCCGGTGCCTATCTTGGTGCGTTCCGAGATGCAGCTGGGTTACTTGGCTGAATCGTCTTTTTGGGGGGCAGATAAAGCTCATCGCATCGAACGCCAAGTGTCGTGCGAGCAAGGCGCGCAGTGCGTTGGGGTGGACGCCGATTAAGGGGACGGTGGATTTTTTGGAGAGTGCGAGGGAGATTACGAGGAATTATATCCTCTTTGGGAAACCAGCGTGAGCGGCACAAGGAGTACAAATTCAAAAGGAGTGGTGTTTACTGGACTCGTATAAAGCCATTCGAATAACTTCAAGCAGCCAAGTCCAACCCAGTATACACCGTCATCACACCTCCTGCCGTAGCGAGCGTCGCGCCGGTGACCTGGCCAGTGGGGCTCCAGCCCGTGACGCCGACGGGGTCATCGGACGGCCCCCGAATCCCGAAGAGTGACTGGGGAGTCGGGCGGGTGGGCGTATCGGCCCGGAACACGAAGAGTGACTGGGGAGTCTGGTTGGCGCTGGTGATGGCGACGGTGGACAAGGGACAGTTTTGGCACCGGAAGATGAAGTTGGCGGAGGTGGAGTTCCAGGTGGACAGGGGGGAGAAGGTTATCTTCCCGCTGGGGCTGCTGGTGGTCAGTGGGATGAGCTGCGATGCGTCCGGCCTGTGGGTGTGTTATATGGGTGAGTGAGTTGAAGTGCAAGTGCAAGTGCAAGGGCGGCTCACGAGAGCGAGGTTTGCTGCGCGAGCATTCCCATCTCGAAGGTCCCGATGGGTCCAACTCTGCCAGTGATATGGTTAACTGGTTAGTAACTCGCTGCGGAACACAGGAGAGGATGCTTACACGTTCTGAACGACGCACATGAACGCGGCGATCGGAATACTACCAACGAAAAATTTAATACCCAAACCAGGAGGAGTAGGACGTCTACGTACACGGTAGCCGGAAGACTGCTGAGACTCGAATTGGTATTATCATTGGCTGCCTCACCAAAGGCAATCGCGAAGCCAGCGTATCCGTACGGCAACGGGGTGATGATCCGAACGGTGAAGTCCTCGGTGAGCAGGCTGCCTGCTGGGACGGAGATGCCGATGGTGGTTTTTGTGAGTGCGTCCTGACGGTGGCGATGCGTCGTGAAAATGGATGATGGATGGATGAATGAATGTGAGCCTTACCGAGACTTGGTTGAAACAGAGGCCGAGGTCGGCATCGCAGACTTTGGTGAACTGGGCAAAGGCGGAGCCTGGTGAGAGATTTAATTTACACAATAGAAGGATGAGCAGAGGAAAGTTACCGAGGAGGCTGAGAGCCACAAGGAGGTTTTGCTGAGTGTGAAACATTTTTTGGTTCAGGAGGGAGTCGAGATGTCTGAAAGTCTGAGTGGTCCCGCTGCCCCAGGACGCTGTTAAATACCCCAGATGCCGTACATACCCGCAGCAACCAGCGGCGGCGACGGTGAATGTACGTCGAATGAGCGCCCGAAATCCGCAGTTCTGCCTCTCAGCGGAGATGCGAGACTGGACATTCAAACCAAGGGATTTCGATCCACTTTAGAGCAAGTTGAGAGCCTCAAGAGCGGCTCTGGGTGGTCAAGATGTGCAAGTTGCAGCCTACGATCGCGAGGACACGATGGCATTGAATTCTGAATTCTGAATCTCTGAGGCGTCCCGAAACCCATCAAACGGTCATAATTAATACTGCCAGCCTGAGGTTCAACGCCATATGGCAACGTTCACGGCGTACTAGCGCCAACGGCGAATGTTGAATCGCCCGAAATCCCCAGTTCAGTCTCAGGCTCTCAGCGCGCGTAGCCGTAGAACTTGGAGTGGAGATGCGAGGCGGGAGATTTTATATTGTGATACAGTTGAGGTTGTAAGGTCCGCTACTTCTTGAAGTAAAGCTGACCCACGGATGTCCTCTAGAACCGCTAACTTGCACACAAGATGAGTGGGTGAAGTATAGGATTCGAAAAGACTACTGACTACTCGACTATCTACTCTTTTATACTATGTGTAAACCATCCCTACTGCGCAATCTAACTGCGGAACAATCACTCTACGACTACCAATGAGTCTGCGCGCAGTCTGGACTGCGCGCTGACTAAAACGGAAAACCGGATCAACTGCGGAACGGATGCCGCCGTCGGCCATATCCGTTACAGAGGTGCAGGCCGCATTGTCGACAGCCTGAGGCGATCAAAGTTCAATGTATCGTGGTCTGGATGTCGTCTAGGGTCGGTGAGGAATTTCCGCCGGCGCAAGAGCTTTTGAACGACGACTCGGTGAGTCGGAGGTCTCATCATGATCCGGCGTAGCGCCGTTGATGCGCCGTTGATGCGCCAATGTCTGCGTCGATCTAAAAATTTAGGCGTCAGAAATTAGAAGTATCGAATTTCGGCCGAACGGTGTCGCGTTCTCGCTCCTGCACACTTTCACGTGCTGTCTAATCCCTTCGAAAATTTCACGTCACGCATTGATCACCCGTCAGTCACACTTCATCCTTTCTTGGCTCCCACCACGACCTGTCTCTGGCGACGAACCCACGGCCACGATGAGCCGCGCGATGGGAATGAAGTTCACCCCCGCGTCCAAGGGCGACTCGTATGACAAGATGAACTTCTGCAGTGGCTGCTTCGCCGAGCCAAAGGACAAGCCATTCATGATTTGCGCTGCGTGCAAGGTGCGTTTCCTGCGCCGGCGGGAAGATACGTGAGCGGCTCACTACGTGTATCTGCGTGTAGGAGGCGTCATTCTGCTCCAAGGAATGTCAGAAGAAGGCTTGGCCGCTGCACAAGTGCGTTTTGCTCTTTTGTACACCTCACTAACTAACTAATGGGTTGTAGGACATTCTGCCAGATGCGCAAGAACACCGTTGCTTCTATGGCCGACGCGCCTTCCTCAGCCGACTTTCCGCCATTTGCGATTCGCAAGCGATTGCTGACGGACTTTATCGAGGTACGCCGCCCGTCGTCGTCTCTGCTCGTGTAACCCACTCGGACAGGTCCATGAATGCTCCGTCCAATCCGCGCTCTACTCTGCTATCGTCCTCTGCGGCCACATGGAATCCTTCCCCTACGACTCTCGCGCCCTTCGATTCTACCTCAAGTACAACCCCGCCTGCAAGGAGAACCCCAGCATCGCATACACCCTGCACGCCTACCAGTGGTTCGACGACCGGGAGCTCCGCGCGAAGCTCCATAATGAGGGGTTCGAACGACTCATGGAGCAGGCGAACGGACGACCCGGGTTCTGCGGCTGGCTGCGCGTGTACTTCCGTATCGAGGACCATGTCGTACAGGAATCGTATCCGCAGCAGCGCAAGCAAGATCCGATTGGAAACGCGTTGGAGGTGCTGCAGACGCAGTTGATGGATCATAAGCCGTGGTTCGAGAGGCTGCAGAAGGTGGTCAAGGAGGGCTTGGTGAAGCGCGCGGTTGGCGAGCATGATGCGGTTATGCAGATGGGGAGGATGAAGATGAAGAAGGGCAAGTGGGTGTGGATACCGCTGACGGATGCGGAACTCAAGGCGGGTGGACATCAGAAGCACATGTTCTTTTGAGAGACGAGTACAGTTTTTCGACCTCAATTACACGATTTTCCATCTCACGAGCACAGATACGCTGTGAGACGGTCATTGAAGCCCTGGTTCGCCAAGTTGGGATATCCCGGGTAAATCGAAATGATATTCTGACCGCCGCAGTTAACGTCGCTGCGACGCGTCAGATGCATGATCATGAACACAAGGAAAGCGTACGCGTAAAGAGTGCAAACGACGCCCTGCGCAGGCTGGACTGCGCTGACATTGTCCTGGAAGTTGACGGGGACGTTGGTGCAGGTGTTCTCGAGGTAGAGCGCTTCCGTGCAGGGCGCGACGAAGTTGGCGTTGACGCAGAGGAGGAGTTCGCCGACGCCGTCTGCGCCGAGCTTGAGATCTTCGGATTTGACCTGGGGCCGATTCGGTGAGCGACGGCGGGAGGGAGGGAGGGAGGCATACGGCAACGGTTCCTGGTGTAGCGACTGGGCCGGGGATGTATGCGGTCGCTGTGCCGGTGACTGCTGGGGGCGGCACGGTGGCTGCGAGAGCTAGGCCATTGACTGCGATGAAAGCAAAGGCGAGGAGCTTGGAGAACATTTTGTCGAGTGGAAGCTGAAGCGGTAGGAGCTTGTCTTTCCGCCCAAATACCGTTCAGATTTTATACCGTTCCGTTCCCTGCACATGACCACGCCGGGGGGCTTGAAAATTTGACACCAGGTTGAAGGCGATTCAGAGTCCTTGTGGATTCGATGATTATCGGCGGGCTTCCTCCAATTCAAAGGTGCGCTTCGATTGCTAGTACAAGCGTGAAGAGATCGTTAGAATGGATAATTCGGTACATCTGCCAAGGATCGCGCCTCTGCATTTAGACGAACTTACACTTTGGGCCGTTCCATTGGCAGGCAGAATTTAGCGAGACCGGAAGAAGCTCGGCATTGCACACATTCGTTCTGTTTTCGGACTGGCTCAAATCTTCCTCGAGATTTCCACCACAGCGCAGTTTCACGCCCGACATTCCTGCCGTTTCCGTGGACCTGCCCGCTCTCGCACGACCACGGCAGACTTGCATTTAGGATTTCTGCTGTCGGGCCTGCCAGTGGGACGGTCTTTTCGCCGTGTGCCATGATGAAGACGTTGTCCAAGCGGCGACACTGCGTAGGTCATTCATTGGTACGTAGAAGGGAGGGTCTGTTTGCTCAATGCTTACATGTGGTAAAGATACGGCTCGGTTGGATGGCGTTCAAAGAGATCTTGCAACAACTTAGAACGCAGTGTTGCATTGTAAAGGCCCAAGATCCACATCACCAGACCTCGGGAACATTGCCCAGACGTGGGAGGGAGATTGTTTCTGATGTAGCGGTAATGGTCTCCAGATGGAGCGGTAGTGTGCAATGCCGAGCTTCTTCCTGTCTGGCTAAATCCTGCCTGCCAGTGGAATAGCCCAAAAACCGTGTGGAGCGGTAGTGATCTGTGATGGAGCGGTAATGAAGCGGTCCGGGCGCGGGCAATCCCAGATGCGGTTGCCACAATACAATGATGGCAAATTGTATTGAAATGAACCAGAAGCAAACCCGGAAGCTGCGGTACAATCGGCGCATCAGCGGTACAATCAGTAAGATCAAACTGAGATTCGGTACAATGATGGCATCATATTTCGGGTTTTGGTGGTTAGGATGTTAGGGCACCGGCATTGAATCGATTCCCCGTATTGATAACCTCCGTTGTCGCGTGTACCGAGAACGTCTGTGTATTTGATAAGGGGCGAACTCCAGACGAAAAGGAAGGAAACTCACGCTGAACAACATGTCAATTGGATCCACCTGCAGACCCAAAAACGCAACGGGGCCAATCAAGGCGCTTTGCACAATGACGTCCCCGCCTTTTGGCGTGGTGAATCGGACGGGGCGGTAGTTGGGGTCGGTGAGGCTTGTGATGGGTGTGAATGTGCCAGCGCTGCACGGGACGCCCGAGTCCGGGAGGGAGAAGCTGTTGGAGAGCGCAGAGGTGGTGGAGACGAAGGTGTTGCCGTTGTCGATTGTTCCGTTCATGCGGGCGTGGTAGACGCCTCCAGCGAGCTGTCACAGTGGATGAGCGTCAAAGCTGGGCGGGAGAGAAGGAGGCTGCGTACGCCGGGATGGAAGGTATAATCGAATCGAGTTTGTTGGGTAGAAGAGATATTCGCGACTGGAGGATATTCAACTTAGAAGGGAGAAAACGACTAGAACGCACTCATGATATCGACAACGTCGTTGCCCTTGGCTGTCAAACAAGTGAGCATCCATACACCGACGCGGCCGTAGACGCACCGTCGGCAGTGCCAGCAATGAGCTCGAACGTGATGTTGTTGAGCAGTGCACCTTCCATTAGCCCACGCATTCACACCAAGTTGAGGGACAACTCATCATGTGCAGCCTCGTCCTTCCACACCCACTCGAAGGTCGCAAATTCGTCAAAAACCTGCGCGCTGGTGGTCACCGAGCTAATGGTATCGTCTTCCTGTGCGGGGACGAGGGCAGTTTTGAATAGGATTGGGAGGAGGCAAAGAACGGGCGGGAGGATTCGAAGCGGGGAATGGAGCCTCGCTAATGAATGAGCGAGTAGGGAGAGGGAGAGACGGGGAAATGTTTGGCGTTGACTGGCGGTTTTTACATGCCCGCACTCGGGATAGACGCCCAGATGTCGACGTTCATCTAGCTTGAGGACTGTTAAACGATTTCAATAGCGGCGATTGGTTTGGCGCTCACCCGTTGCGGCGTCGCAGAGTGTTTCGTCCGTGGTCTCAAGAAGGGCCAGAGCCAGGGCGAAGCTCGTCTCACTGGAGGAGTATCCGAGTCGATGCAAGCAGAGAGACCGTATGCCATAGGAATGGGTATCACTGCCAGTCGTGGAGGCTGCTTGCGTAAGGGAGGTCAAGGGAGAAAAGCGCTGAGCGAAGCGCTCGTCGAGTGTCGCCAGAGTCGGACCATGACGGCCGAGGACAAGAAGGCCGATGATCAGTCATGCCAGATGTCACATCACTTCCCATCAGCTTCCCACCCTCACCACCTCACCCTGCCTTCACCGTTTTCGCTGTGCGGCGTGCGCTTCATGCCTCACCACGGTCTGCTCTACCACTCATTCGCCGCACACATCGTATCTCGACCGCCGAGTCTGAATGAACCATCCGCGGAATCTGCGGCGTGCGCTCATGGCTGTCCTCGAGAGTCGAGCCGAGCGCTGCAGAGTACTTCGTGAGCCTTTTCCCATCGGTTCCATGGCTTATCTAGGTAAATTGCTGCGGGTTATGCGCTAAGTGCGGAGTCCACTCAACGTACCCCCAACCCCCCGCCTTGGCTGAGCGTACTTACGCACCCTAGCTCTCGCTCGTTCTCCCTCCTCCCTTCCAAGCCCAAGATATTCTGCGGGCAGGAAACCGAACTGGACCAAATTCTCCGCGCATTCGCATTCACCACTTCCTCCCTCGCATCCCCGAATCGCGATCCTGGGTCCCGGCGGAATCGGCAAGACTTCTCTGGCAAAGGCCGTCCTGCACGACGCGGACGTCGCGGGGCGGTACGACAAACAGCGATATTTCGTCGTCCCGATGGTGTCGACTTCGCAGCAGGCCGCCTCTGTCGTCGCGGATAGCAAGTTCCCGCCGGTGGCACACGCCGTGGATTGGGGAATGCGTAATATATACGCAGATGAATTGGGGGATGTCGGTCAAGGAGTATATCGCCAAAGCGACCGAGGGGGGTGGTGGTGGTGGTGCAGATCGAGACTTGGGAAGGGCTGTATAATGTCAAGGAAATTGCAGAGGTTGATGGTGTTGGTGCGTTCATGTCTTTCCGTTTCTCAGAGCGTTCGTTGAAAGCTCTGCTAGACGCGCTTCTTATCGGCCCATACGACCTCTCCATCTCCCTTGGCTTCCCGCCCCGAGCCCAGCCCCCGTTCCCGAATTCGAGGAAAAGATTCAATATATCCGGACACAGAGCCAGAGTGTCGGGAAGAAGTGGTGTGTGTTTGCACGAATGTGTTTCTTTTGACAAAGCTGAATGAATGGCCCCTTTTCCAGTGCGATATACTGTACCTCTGGCGCCCAGGCTGCGCGACGGGTGAAGGAGGGATTCGACATGGTGCGTCTGTAATAACTAACAACCTTCCCTCGTTGCCAACCCTCTATAGGTCAATGTTATAAGCGACGTCGGCGCGCTGTCCAGCGCCATCCAGGAGCATGTCAGTCGTGCGCTCGCAGGCCAAGATTGAGTGTTCTGGTCGCTTTCCGATCTCTCGCTCCAGACATCCTCTCGTACTGCACTCCTGCTCAGCTATACTCCTGTATCCCACTCCTTCATGCCAATCACCACATAACTTCTTCTCGTCGTTCATCTCATATGTTTTTTTGGGGGCGGAGCGGTGGCGGTGGACCTCTACATATAGGCTTCAGATCTAGCCCACGATGAAAAAAATTGCCTAAGACCATTGGACTGAACGCAGAAGCCCAACTCCGAAACGAACGGACACCAACTTGAATCGATTTCCATAGGTGACAGACAGTGAACTATGCGTTGGTGGTAGGGTGCGCGGGCTTGCAATGTGGGACCCTGAGACGGCCCGGGTGTATGTGATATCTGTACTTTCAGTCCCAACTCGTTGTATCCCACCACTCGTTCATGCCAATCACGATTCCTTCCTTCCTTCCTCTCGTCGTTCATCTCATATTTTTTTTTGGGGGGGTCAGGACGGAGCGGTGGCGGCGGACATCTACATATAGGCTTCAGATCTAGAGCCCATGGTGGGAAAACAAAAATGCTCATCCTCGTTTACCGTACCACATAAGCCCAACTCCGAAACGAATGGACATCAACTTGAACAGATTCTCATACAGTGGCGACAAACTACGCGTCGGTGGTAGGGCACGCTGGGCTTGCAATGTGGTACCCTGAGACGGTGTATGTAGTGATGATTCGAGTTAAGTAGAGGGAGATTTATTTGGTCAACTTAGAAACAACACCTCTGCTTTCCGTGTCTCTGC
Source organism: Mycena amicta (assembly GCA_029282125.1). Lineage (NCBI taxonomy): Eukaryota > Fungi > Basidiomycota > Agaricomycetes > Agaricales > Mycenaceae > Mycena > Mycena amicta. Next base: position 101,266 of record JARIHP010000102.1, on the reverse strand, counting down.
ATTCCTGTACTTATCTCATTCCGTTGGCACTCGCTAGACCGAATCCTTGGTTGAATTTCACGCCATTGGCGATAAGTCCGCATGAAAGAAAAAAAAAATTGCTCAAGCGGCACGACCTAGAGCCCAACTCCGAAACGAACGGACACCAACTTGAACTCTGGATGCTGGGCAATTACAAACTACGAACTATGCGTTGGTGCCAGGATGCCCCGGGCTTACAATGCACGGTTTGACTTGAGTTAAATGGGGATCTAGCTCGCTAAAGCTCGTCTACTCTCCATGTCTCCACACTTCTTCTCATGTAGTCCATTCGCCGTACGGAATCCCAAGCCATTAATCGTGATAAGGTCAAGCCAGTAGAGATCATGCCGCTGTTGAACAAAAAAAGAATTTTTCAAGCTGTCGCCGCGGCATTGTGCATAAGCCCGACTCCGAAATGAACGGACACCAAGTTGAACTGGAGACAGTGGAAAACTCCTGTGCGTCGGTGGCAGGAAGCGCCGGGCTTACAATGTACAGTTTGACTTGGGTTAATACTCAGTGGAAATCTAGCTCGCTCGCTCGGAGCCTGAGCGCCACGAACGTCAAGCTCGTGCATTCTCATGTTTTTGGACTCCTGCACTTCATTCCACACCGAATCCCTGACGGCATTGACGATACTACGTTTGCATGAAAGGAAAAAAATTCCCGCTACCTTTAGGTAGTGGGTTTAGGGACGAAGTTTGTAAAGCGCAAAGAAAATTTTACGATCATGCTGAGGCTGTGCGTCCTTTACGCTTTGAGCGCTTTGAACATCGTTGGACCGTTTGGGCAGCGCTTTGATGACTATGGTCTCGGACGTGATGTGACGCATGCCACTTGACTCTTGCTCTCCTCCACCATGCTCGTCCTCATCAAGAACCTGCAGTTTCTCGCGAATCTCACCTCTCATATGCCTGTGTCTCGCATTTCTCGTCGCGCTCTCGCCCGCCTCGGTACATTCTCGCCGGATCTGCGTTGCTTGCATGCGATGCACGTTGACTGTGTCATCGATGGCTTCCCGTTTTCCTGCCAGCTTGATCTTCACGTCGCCGAATCTTTACCTGCCGACATTGTTCTTGGCGCGGACTGGCATCAGTTCCTAGCAGCTCATCGTTTAGCGCACCAACACCGTGCCCGTGCGCTGCTTGTCATATGTACGGCTCTCTGCTCATTTTTTCTTTCTTCCACAGCTCCGCAGCTTCCTGTGCGTCTTCAGCCTGGGGTTCCTATTCCGTCTGATGAACAAGGTGCGCGACGCAGATGCTCTTTCGATTTGCAGCCCGACTGAATGCATTTGACAGACTCGCGATCGTCCTCTCCTACCGCTCACAGTCAGGACTCCTCCCATGTTGCCTGCGACGGGGAGGAGTCCGTGGGCTTGTCCATATTGCATGATAATTTCTTTGCCCCCAACAAGTCCCGTGCGCGTACCTCGGTATTCGATCCTAGCATTACGAGAATTCATCACCTCATGGCTCTACATGGCTTGGTCGATCCGCCTGTAAACATCGTCGAGTGCCGACGTATTCTCATTGCCCATCTCTTGACTGGCGCGTGCATTGAATTCGGCATTCACGGCCCGAACGGACCACATACTGCTTGTCGGAGTGTCTGTAACGGGTCTGCTCATGCAAGTGATTTAACGGCGTCCATTCTAAAGAAGCTTGGGTCTATGACGTCTAAACAGTTTCCTACCGATCGTCTAGAGCTCGTTGCCTCGTGCTTAGGTATCTCTGTGGGCCAGAACGACTCCCGACGCAGAACAAACCTCCAGACGAAACTCCGTGGAAAGTTGGCCATCGTGGAAGCTGCTCCTCTCACAGCGACTGATGTTTGCGGAATCTTCAACACATTGGGCAGTCAGTCTCGCCCGGCGCTCATTGCTCTTTGCTCCCTGCATGGTGTCCCTCTTCCCGCGAAAATATCGAAATTATCACTTCGCGATGCTCTCTTTGGTCATTTCAACGATGGGTCCTGTGAGCATACTGAGTCCGACGGCTGTGCAAAGGCCTGCGAGGACTGGAGGGCGTCGGATTATTCAAACACACAGTGGGATATATTCTTCCTCTCTTCGATTATGCCCAAGGCGAAGAGAGACAGTTTGCGTGAGATTTTGACCAGTCGTGGTATTTCTTTCGACTCGGACGATGGAGTCGCTAAACTTCGCCGCCATCTGAAGAAGCACATTCGGACACTTCAGAAAGGCAAGGGTTCAAAACCACTCTCCTATGAAGACAAGTTGTGTGAACGACTTGAGCGTGAAGATGCCCTCGATCGAGTCCGTCAGAAGTGGCCGCAAATTGCTCCGCAGGAACTGAAGAATCGCCTGATTCAAGAGTTCCGACAGGCGACTTCGTCCGAAGCATTGAAAGTATTCTCTTGTAGTTCGTGCGCTGCAGATTACCCAGTGGCTGAACGTATACGCCTCGCTGCTGATGATTTCAATCTTGATTTGTTCCTTCGGCCTGATTTGCGCTCCTCTGAGGACGGCTGGTTGCCACCAGAAAAATGGCTAGACTCTGACGCAGAGTATCATCCGTCACTGCCAATGGAGACCAATGAACGCTTGCAGAATCATCTGCTCCAGCCTGAGTTTGACCAAGGGCCAGACGCCAGCAACGGACTGAGGTTCTCTTTTTGCAAAAACTGTGCATCCTCCGTGCGTTCGAACAAAATTCCTGCACTCTCACTAGCTAACCGCAATTACCTTGGGAAGGTTCCTGATGAGTTGAAAGACTTGACGGTCGTGGAGGAGGCAATGATAGCCCGCTGTCGCGCAAAATGTTGGATAATTCAGCTGAAGGAGGAGAGCAGCGGTATATCGCTGCCCAATACGCAGCGCGGTATGAAGGGCCACATTGTCATCTATCCTCAGCGTCCTTCGAAGATCGCCCAACTTCTGCCACCATCACTCGATGAAATTACAGAGCCTATTTGTGTCTTGTTCGTGGGTTCAAAGCCACCTACTCCGGAGTGGTTGAAAGAACATGCCAAACCACTTACCGTCCGCCCTCAGAAAGTTCGCGCTGCGTTGAAGTGGTTGAAGGCTCATAATCGCCTGTACAAAGAAGTGGTCTTGAACGAAGAACTCCTCTCGTCGATGCCCGATAACTATGTCCTTCCGGTGCAGATTGAACATATTGTTCCTTCGGAGTCCGCTGACAGTCGCACTTCTCGCTATGACGCACCTTCGTTTGGCCTTTATCCAACACCAGAAAATGCTCAAGCACACCCAGAAGTACAGTGGGAGAACGTTGTGATCACTGATGTGGAGGGGAACGCGTCCTCGAACCAATTGCGTGAAGCCGCTCTGAAGCATGTGAAGGCTGGTGGGGGTTACGTGAAAATTCCTCACGATCCCGAACCCGAGAATGAGTTCATGAACCCCGAATTGTTTCCTCTCATTTACCCCACTCTCTTTCCCTACGGAATGGGCGGCTTTCAGGACAAACATCGGGAGTCACCGCTGTCAATGGCCAGGCACATCAAACACTTGTTCAACCTCTCTGATCGCCGATTCCAGCAGCACTATTCTTTTCTTTTCACCGCGTTCAACATGCTGCAGCGTCATTCCATGCTTTTGCATACCAAACTGAAAACGAAGAAGTCCAATTTTTCGAAGATGTCTGAACAATTTGCGTCCGTAAGTCCAGCTGTTATTCACACCGTGGTTGAACGAATGAGCCGCGGCGATTATCGAACCGTAGGCATGAATGCAGACGAGAAAAAAGTGTTCAAACTCATGCAGGAGGTCACCGCCATCACTGGGCATGTACCTGGCTCAGTCGCAGCACGGATGGAAATGCGGAATGAAATCCGTGGTTTAATGATCGACCAGGGTCTACCAAGCTTCTACATCACTATCAATCCAGCGGATGTTTTCAGCCCTGTTCTCCGTTTTCTTGCTGGAGAGGAAATCGATGTAGACAATCTTCTTCCCGAACATGCCCCCGACTACTGGAAACAATCGATCTTGGTAGCGAAGAACCCTGGTGTCGCTGCCAAATTTTTCAACCTCTACATGAAGGCGTTTATATCCTGCCTCCTCAAATATGATCCTGACCATAAGGATCTTGAAGGCGGAGTATTTGGCGTCGTGAAAGGCTATTATGGATGTGTAGAGGCCCAAGGGCGAGGGACGTTGCACTGTCACATGCTTGTATGGCTCGAAGGAGGGCTGAATCCCGACGAGATCAAACGGAGAGTTGTGCAGGATCCTGAATTTCAGCACCGTCTCCTTGCATACCTCGAGGATAACATTTGCAACACAATTCCAGACGATCCTCTGCCTGACGAGACTACGCCGTCGTCCTCCCATAATCCATGCTCAGTCCGCGGTTTTAATCCTTGCGGGGGAGATGATCATCGTGCGCAGTGCCGTCAGAAAGACATGCATTTTTTGGTCAAACAATGCCAATGGCACGAGCATTCCAAGACATGCTACAAGTACTGGAAGGGTCCTGGACACCCGAAAGACTGCCGGTTTGATCTCGACGCGTCAAATGTATGCCTCAAGAGTACGGTCAATCCAGAGACAGGGGAAATCTGCTTGCGTTGCTTGGACGGATTAGTGAACAATTTCAACAAAACAATTCTGGAGGCCATTCGGTGCAACATGGACATTAAATTCATTGGGTCAGGCGCTTCGGCGAAGGCAATCTTGTATTATATCACTGACTATATCACAAAATCACAGCTCAAGGCACACGTCGCGTATGCAGCGTTGGAATTGGCAGTCAAAAAACTGGGAGAATTCAATCCGAATGAAGACGATTTGACTGCCAGGAGCAAGCACATGCTTCAAAAGTGTGCATATGCGTTGATTTCGCACCAGGAATTGTCAGCGCAGCAGGTTGCGTCGTATCTAATGGATTATGAGGATCATTTCACGAGCCATAAGTATGCAAAACTGTTCTGGACATCGTTTGAGTCTTTGGTCGAAACCGAGATGCCCTCACCTGAATGCTACATCCAAAAATCGACAGTAGATTCGGCATCTCAACAGTTAGACGGCAACGCACCTGTACAGCCCGAGGTCCCATTACCAGAGGACGACGAGCCACTGGATTTCACGCAACCCTTGGATGAAGTCAACTTTCCGAACACGACGGAAGACACAGATGAACAGACCGGCCAAGATCCCGACGTTGCGATAACCTTCGATCGCGAGGGTAAAATTCATGCTGCTGTCAACGCGGTGTCGGACTACTGTGCGCGAGGCGCAGAACTGAACGATGTCTGCGTCTGGGACTTTGTCGCCCGAGTCAAAAAAGTTACCAAAAGATCTGTACAGTCGAAGAAGAAGCCAACAGTTTGGGAAGCCGACGCCGATGATGACGAGCTGGACATGGAGTCCGAACTGGACATGGACCTGGACCTGGATGATGACGAGGAGGAGGAACGAGAAGACATCTTGGACTCCATCAAACATGCGCGCCCTCGTGTGGAACTTCAGCCGAATCACAAGCAGAGCGAGTCTCACTTGCTGTATGTTTTGCATCCAGATTCTCGGGTGGTGCCAGTACCCTGCGGGCCGGGACTTCCGCGACGCGATCGCGAAGAGACCGCACCACGATTCAAGCGGCTGATGCTCGTCCTGTTCAAACCCTGGCGCTCTGCGACTGATTTGAAAATGATTGAGCAAACCTGGGCAGAGGCGTACGATGAGTTTCTCCGTGACTGCCCTGAGGAGTATGTTGCAAAAATGAACAATATGCAGGTCCTTCACGAGTGCAAAGACAGCCGTGACGATCATTTCACTCAACGCCGACAACGCGCACCGAATACGGGTGTCCGGAACGGAGGTTCAACACATGTGGACGACGATTTTGGCACCGGTTCGGAGGATAATCAGCGTGAGATCCTTGAGCATCTTCTCGACTTGAAAGATTGTCGCTCGAATCGAAACGCGGCGGGAAACCTGAATGTTCTTGAGTGTCTTCAGTATGCAAATGCAAGCGGAATGTACGATCCGCCCACAAATGCCCATCGACGTCCTGTCACGGCGCCGACCAACAGTCCCGAGCTTGTTTCAGAGACAACGCTAGAGCAGAAATGGCAAAAGCAGTACGAGGACCGCCGTGATGCCATGAAGAAACGCGCCGTGGCAGCTGGCACTGTCCCACACTCCGAGTCGATGGCCGAAGCTAGTTCATCTTCTTCTGAGCTGACGGTGTTCGATGATGGGGCGGCTTTGAGAGCTGCGCTTGCCGGCGAGAGTGTTCCCCTTGAGCCGTCGGTTTTTGAAGGCGTTGCGCAGGACAGAGAGTCGGACTCGGGAAGCGCTGTTAACGACACCATTGAACGTTGGACGTTGAATACCGAACAAGCCCGAGCTTTTCGGATCGTAGCAGAACACAGCTTGAAGCGGAAGCCTGAACAACTCCGTATGTTCCTCAGTGGACCGGGCGGGACAGGCAAGTCGCGAGTCATTGACGCCATCACGGATTTCTTCCGCACGCGAAACGAAGAGCGTAGAGTCCGATTAGCCGCATTTACCGGTGTTGCAGCGCGGAATATTGGAGGCATGACACTTCATTCAGCTCTAAGTTTAGCTCAAGCGAGCAAACGCAAAAAATCAGCCAAAACTCAACAAAAACGGGACTTGATCGCACTGTGGCGTGGAGTTGACTACCTTATCGTCGACGAGGTGTCCATGGTCGGATGTGGACTATTGCACGACGTTCATCAAGCTCTGTGTGATGCCAAAGAAAATACGAACCTTTTCGGAGGAGTCCACATCATTTTCGCAGGAGATTTTGCCCAGCTACCGCCCGTTCTTGAGACTAAGCTGTACTCAAAGGTTGGAGGGAAAGCGTTCAGTAAGGCGACGAAGCAGACCGAAAAAGCCATGTTCGGAAAGTTGCTGTGGATGTCCGTCCAGACCGTAGTTGGGCTCACAGAGGTGCGTCGTCAGAGCGGTCCAGAAAACAACGCCTTCGTAGGGCTGCTGGGCCGCCTTCGAAGAGGTACTTGCACATTGGCGGATTATTCCGTGCTGCAGAAACGACTGATTACCAATTGCGCCCCAGACTGGAATAGCGAGGATGTGAGACGCGCACCTATTCTGGTCTCAGAGAACAAGATCAAGGACAAATTGAACGAGAAAGGTGCTGAGGTCTTCGCTGCACGTTCAGGTCAGCAGTTGCATTGGTACTATGCGTCGGACAGTCGCGGCGGGAAGGTAATTGACGATCCCGACTTATCGACTCACCTGCAAGAGCTGCCGACAAGTGATACCAACCAGCGTCTGGGAAAGATTCCCCTCGTTCTTGGGATGCCAGTCATGATCACGCAGAATTTTGACGTCGCAAACGGTGTTGTTAATGGCAGTCGGGGTACGTTAACCGGGATTCGATATCAGCTCGACGCTGCCGGAAACCGCCACGCAACTTCGTGTATTGTACACATTCCGGACATGGCTGGACCGGTGCTCGAGGGCTTGCCTAAAAAACACGCTGCCGTCATGGAAGACAAGGTTAAAATGGCTTTCACGCACCCCCACAGTCTGAAGCGATGCACCATCGAGAGGACCCAGCTTCCCATTGTCCCGGCCTTCGCAATGACGGTCCATAAGTCGCAAGGACAGACCTTGAGCAATGTGATCATCGATCTCGAGGGCTGTCGAGGTACCGAAGCGCCATATGTCATGCTTTCTCGTGCCAAATCGCTCGACGGAGTGTTCATCCTGCGCCCGTTCAACCTCAAGCGAATCCAGAGTCGGCCGTCAGAGGAATCTCGCACTGAGTTCAAGCGGATCGAGATATTGCGTCTACGAACAATCATCGCCGAAGGATCTCCTGCCGAGCGCAAAGATGCAACGGAGCAGCTCAATTCCGCTCGACTGCCCACAGATTCGGCACGCCTAGATAGCAGTCTTCTAACATGCGGTACCCGAGAGCTCAGAAGAATGGAAGACGACGCCGAAAGTCAGGCGGCTCGCATGGCGGACGTCGCCAATCACGACATGGAAGACGATGCACCCTCTGGACTTGAAAGAATCGCGCACAGGCGCAACCAAGTCGAGCACCTCACTTCACATTCGCCCAGCCCGCGACTTCCTCCAGTAGACGACTCGGACGACCTCGGAGATGTCGAATTGCCCTGGTGGGAAGAAGAGGTCCCAGCGGAGCCCAGAAGACAATTGAAGCGGCAGCGCCATGACCAGGAAGACAATAGTGACGGCCCCAGCGAACAGCGCAGGAAGCGAAATCGTGTGGTATAGGTCCGAGCGCAAAGCGCTTATCACGTCGGCGGTCACTGTGTCACACAGCCACTTTTGTCTCGCTCTCATGCTGGCCAAAGCCCCAGCGCCGCCGACGAACGCTATGGGCAGCTGGTGCGTCGTTTTTGGGCTATAAAAGGCCCAGGTGGCTAACCCATTCCCCACAGAACTCACCTTACACATGGCTCCCCGCAAAGTCAAGAACTCCCTCCCCGTTTTCACTACTCCCACCGGTTCTCGCGAGGTCACTCCCGAGCCTCGTTCGCTCCCCGTCCTCACCGGCGCTCCCACTACCTTCGCTGAGCGCCATCACCTCGTCCCCGACACCCACGCCACTTTCCTGGAGCATCTCTGCCTCCAGTGGGAGAAGGACCCCAAGGCGGCCGTTCGTTTCCAGACTGGCGAAGGCGTCATGACTGTCATCACGGAGAACGGTGGCCGCGCCTACTTCTTCCCGAAGCAAGCCGAGAACGGCAAGACGGTGCCCGGCAAGCCTGCCAAGTTCATCGTCGTCGGTCAAGTCGGCTCCATCGACGACGGCACGGCCTTGGGTCCCTTGGGTGCCGTACGTCGTCCGCATCTTATCTATTTCCAATCCCCTCACTTCTTTGCAGACTGCCGACGGCCAGGGTCTCGTTCGCTGGCGCTTCCGCTTGGTCCCCACCACTGGCGCTCCTTCCGCCCTTCAGCGTCTGGAGCTCCGTCAACGCGCCTGCTTCGACAACCTCATTGGGAAGGAGGAGGCCAACGAGGACGCCGTGCATCCTGGCTGGTCCAAGATCACGGAGAACAAGGTGTGCATCCCTTATATTTCACTCTTTCGAAGCTTATTCCGTTGAAGCGCGTCACTTCCACCGAATTTCTCTTCGCGCACAGCACCGATCCTAACATCCCGCGCGACATCATCACAATTCAGACCGAGTCCATCTACGCTTGGCCCGAGAAAGGCGCGGTGCGTACGACAGATGCCGCTCTCATCTCCGCTGACACTCTCACAGTCTTCTCCGTCGACGGCCATCAAGAAGCCCCTTCAGAGCCCGCGCAAACGCAACACCGTAGACGGACCTGCGACGCCAGTTCCCGTCACGGTTGAGGAGCAGGATGTTGCGATGGACGAGGTCCCCTCGGTCAAGTCTGGTACGTTTCGCCTTGATCCCCGCACCGTGTTCTGATGCCTGTAATCAGCCAATAGCACCTACCCACGCTCTGCTTGGCCCGCCTGCACCAGCGTTCCCACCAAGTTCACCCACCTCAAGCAGCTCGACATCCGCGATGTCGATGGGACCTTCATTCCGCCCTGGGAGATGGCTGCCAAGTTCACCCCGGGCACACTCGTCCGCGCCACTGTCTCGCCAGTGTGCTGGATCTTCGTGAAGGACACCGGCTCCGGCGGGTTCGTCGACAAGGTACGCTTTGTTTCCTTTCCGATTCTCCGCTAACATATCTCTGCAGAAATACGCTCTTATCATCAAGGACATGCAGATCATCGCGCCGGTCGAAACCGAGCCCGAGGATCATGCCCGTTCGCCGGCTGGGATCGCGAAATCGAACTTGAAGCGGAAGGCAGTTGATGATGAGTCGGACGACGAGGACGGCTCGGCCTTCCAGACCTTTGGAGCGTCGCCAGCGAAGAAGGCTCGTGTGTAGATTACGGTTACAGTTACGTGCTAAGTAGTATTAGAATGGTATTGGATTTATGTGTGTACAAAAAAAAAAAACTACCTAGGTAGCGGGCCCTGCCGCTTGCCGGCCCTACCCGCCTTATTCCCTGAAGGATACCAAGTATAGCTGGACTGCGAAACGAACGGACACCAACTCGGACTGTCGAATCTCGACATTACGAAGCGTTGGTACTGCAGGGTGCGCCGGGCTTACAATGTGCGGTTTGACTTGACTTAAATGAGGATCGCTAAAGCTCGTCTACTCTCCATGTCTCCACACTTCTTCTCATGCAGGTAGTCTACTCGCCGTACGGAATCCGAAGCCATCGATATTCGCGATAAGGTCGAATCATCCCACTGTTGAATAAAAAAATTGCAAACTGTCTCGCATTGCACATAAGCCCGACTCCGAAATGAACGGACACCAAGTTAAACTGGAGACAGTGGAAAATTACTATGCGTCGGTGGCAGGGTGCGCCGGGCTTACACAGGAGGCAGTCCCTGCCGATGGGTCGTTGAAGATTCCGCGCCTCCATCGTGTATCGAACAGCCGGGCAGATGATTGCGAGAATTACTTGCTGATGGCAAAGAAGATGAATCTTGTCGCAGTCTCGGAGTCTTCTCCACATAAAAATCACACATGGATTCGTACAAAGCTAAACAATTTCCAAAGATTTATGAAGGCAATATCACAATTCCAATTTCGAGATGTTGTTTCCTGGTTGTTTCCGATACTGTGAACCGTGCCTGTGAATAACGGCATCCTACAATCAAACTTGGACCGTGATAGGAGTGCTCCAGCCGCCCACATCCAAACTTGAGAATGTAGAAGTGAGACGTCCGTTGGCGTCCGTGTAGTGAACTACCGCCACTTGCTGTAAGGAAAAACAAAAGATTAGAATGAGAATCAAAATAAAGCTGAAAATATACCACACGACTCGCGAAAATCACGTCGATGAACGCCGAAATGGGAGTACCCAAGGGCAAATTGGTAGCGATCGTCGTATCAACAACCCAGGCAGGACTGCCGGTCAATCCGCTGTGATACGCCGACATGATGTTTCCGTTGGTGGTCTGGTAGAACAGGCGCTGGGCAAGGGCGGAGAGAGAGCTCTGGACCGTGAGGTAGCCGTACCCCGCGATGTAAGTGGACGGCGCGACGTTTGTGATCCCGAGCGCGCTCATGGTGGAAGCATTACGATTCACGGCCCAGTTGTTGAGCGGCGGAGTGTTATTCGGCCCCCCGGCGGAGATGAGTTCAAGGAGGCTGTTGTTCGAGTACGAATACGCGTAGATGCCGTTGGGAACACCGTTCATGACGAGGGGATGCTGGGGCTGTAGGAGGTGTGAAACAGTAAGTAAAGGTCGAAGTAAAGGATGTAAGGACAGTGTCCAGGAAGTAAACTCGGGGAGGGGACTAACCACAAGCGGCGCCACAACCTGCGCGGTGGCGGTGGCGGCGAGGAGGACGACGGAGAGGATCATTGTGGGGAACATCGTGCTTGAGCTGAGGTCGTAGGCCCTTGCCCCGGGGTTTAAAGCTCCTTTGTGTATCACAAGAAGCGGTGGAGAAGACAGCTTGGGCGTGTTCCCGACCCTGACCCTGGACTCGATAACTCGCTTCCATGTCGCGGAATGCCACTGGGACTCAGAGTCAGACGTGGAAGAACTTCTACTTGCGGCATATAGAAACTACGGTGCGTGCAATACCCAAGATAATCATATCACAGGCGAAAGAAGGCTGAAATCAATCGATTTCAATCAATCTAGGGGCATAGAAATGCCCCTGACCTAGATTCGGTGGGATCTGCCGGGTTTATTGCCTCTGGAATCTGTCTGAAATTTACAAGAATGTGTTTTGCCGTGACATTTGTCTCTCAGGGGGACGATATATCTCTCGATACTCGAAAACGCTCCAATGACCAACCTCACCAGTCTCGATATCGACTCCGTGTTATCAAACTGCGAGCTGTGCATCATCTGATTTGAACACTTACTTTAATTATCTTTACTAGAGGACCTTCGAAATTTCCAAGTACACCACTATCCGATACTTGGGAAGACCCCTCGAATTGCCCTCTTTGCTATTATAGGAAGGTTCAGGTACGGTCTTTGTCCTGAATGATCTCGGTATCGAATATGATGAATCTATCTATAATGGAAGGTGCGGCGGATGTGGAGGGTATCTAGAATCTACATCGCAGAGAAAATTAAGATCCTAATCCAACAATTCGCCGATTGGTCTGGAGGTGCTGGAAACGTGGAGTTATCCATAGACCAGGTGGTTTGCCCCACAGGACACTCCGCAATTTTTGGAGGCAAGGTAGCGAAAGTCGTTCCGAAGAGTTGTAGGCTGATTCGGAATGACTGCCCTCCGAATGCGGTTGTATTTCCAACAATGTATTGTGCTCCTCGGCTTCTTGACACATCTCGTTCCTATCTCTGTCATGGGTCTCGATGAGAGCGATGAATTCAAATTTTGCAAACTTTAACAATCTAGCCACATGCAGATCGGAAATTGATTGGTCTAGAGCTCCACCAGGGCATTTCATCGTGTTGCCAGTGGATGCTAAATAATCCTTAGACTTCGACTTCCCAAATTCGTGCTCCTGGCATTGGGGCTTATGCGGCTGTATTTTCAACTATTCTGCTCCTCGGCTTCCTGACATGTCTCGTTCCTATCCCTGACATAGGTTGCGATCAGAGCGGCCCCGGGAATCGGTCCGTTACTTATTGGCCCGGTAAGTGGCGGAGTCTCGCAATCAACTAGTCTCTTATAAACAGACACTACAGCAATATGGTGCTCGTACCTCGCATGTTGTACTCTGTCGAGAAGGTTGATGCCGCGATCGCTGGACACCTTATTACAAATCACAGAGTTTTCCGAGTGCCGATAGGCATTTATGAGGGTGTATATCACAAATTCGAGCCTTCAGTAGTGGTTCGTAGGCTCAAATGAGCAGCAAACTCATGATGGTAGAGTTGAAAAAGAGCGATGCCGCATCTTAATAGAACGGGTACATCATCATCCCGGAGTCCGTCCGGAGCACTTGGGAAGCGATCAGACTGAAGCTCGCGTTGCGCTCCCGTCAAACGTCTACCAAACCTGGAGTGTCGGGAATTCTGTACACCAGCTTCACGCCGCTGATCTATGATACAAGCATGTTCAGTTCGGGGTTCCAGAGGAGGGAAAAAAGTCTCGGCGCACCTTGTGAGCCCTTTGCCTGTTCCAGCCGTCGTCGACGCTGAGAAGTCCTTTGGGCAGCACCTTAATCTTGTTGGGCTTGAAGAGCTTGGCTTCCAGAGTTTCCTCCAAGAAACGGAAAGCGTCAAGGTATTTCGGGTCCCTGTTACCAGAGGTCAACGCTTTGCCTCATTTTTGGGAATGTCACGCACTGAAAAACGATTCTGGCGCCGGAGCCGACATGTAGAGACTGTACCTATAATGTATTATGGTAGGCTGTTGTCTAGTGCTGCAATGCATTGCGGATGGACTGTGGCCATTAGGCCAATGATACCCACAATGCATTGTGTCCTTGGCGGTCTCGGACATCCGGCTTGGGTGAAAAAAATGATTTTCGGCTATAGAGATACCCCCAAAAGGCATTACTTATCAGTTTTTGTTGTTTCCATTGATAATATGATGGGAACCGGGTCGGCTGCCCCTTTGGGCGTTCTTGATGATTGTTTTTGATGGGGGACCCTTATCTCCGTTGGTCCGTCCGTGGCTGTTCATGCCATCACTGTCAGCGTCTTGAGTCAGCGACTACTCCCATCAAATCTGGCGGCATGTACCGGCGTCCTCCTCGTCTCTGTTCTCCACGCCGTCCGTAGCATTGGTTGGGCAAGCACATCTTTTCAGTATCCTCCCGTGCTTTTTCTTTTCTTTTTTTCTTGCTTTTCCTCTTAATTTATATTGTATTGTATTGTATTATATTATTGTGGGCAGAGCGTTGCCCGGAACTTGAAGTCCAATCCCTCAGTCTAATCTCCTGCTATCCTCGGCGTATACTCTAGCCAGGCTCAGCGGCGTATGCGCTAAGAAATATATCAAATGTGTCAACGCTTCCGGTTTGATCCGAGCACAGCCTCACCCTGCTTTCATTTCACCAAGTCGTGCCACTTCTACCGTCCAACCTTTTGCCATTCCGCACACCAGCTGCCCAGTGCACTGGCCATTCCTTCGTTCACATGTGTTCTTACATGTGTTCTTACGGTCTCTAGCAAGCCATTCTTCAATAAATTAAGTCCATTCATTGTGGTGAGGCGTCAAGTCAATGTACGCTATTTTTTCTGATAACGCGGCTTAGGTTTCGGTCGTGCGGCCACTCCTTTTGCCTGGCCATCTCCCTTGGCTGCACTGTATCCATCGTCAATCACTGCTCGTCCATCGCGGAAAGAACGACACTTACGCAGATCTGGTACGCCGTACCGTCTCCTCCGGTTGGTCGGGACGCAATCGACTCGCACGTCGAGGACCTGCAGTATCAGCCGCCTCGCCCTGATCAGCCTTCCGGCGTTGCCTCTTCTTTGGGGGATGTGCGCTCCCTTCGCTTTCGTCGTCGGCCTTATCGTCCGATAATTTCGATTTCCTACTTCTTTTCGGTCAGCTCTCTTTTGTTAGCTCGCCTTCCACACTCACCTCCGCTTAGTACCGCTCTTCTCCCTCGCCTCTTTGTTGACCTCCTCATCGACATCGACCGCGTCTTTTGCGACCTCGTCATCAATCACGTCATTCTCCATGTCCACGTCCACGTCCACGTCCCCTTCCGCTTGTGCCTCTCTGGAGGATATCAGCGGTGCGTTTCGCCTACCATGCGAGAGACTCACTTTCTTATCTCCCCTGACCCCAGGAGTTTCTCGAAGACCCATGTCACATCTCTCACTGCCGCCGCCCACTCGTCGATAGCTTCGATAGCATCCCCCCGGCTGGTGTGCACAAGCTCGCCCCACCATGCCAGCGAGGCCATTACGAGCATCAACCCGTTGTTCCCGTACATCTTGGCGGTGGCACTCCAGTCCGCCGTCTCTGGTCGTGACAATTCACCGTTTTCGAGCACCTCTCGCTCTGCGGGCTGGAGGCTCCGCCACCATCCCCACCACACGCCGACCCACAGCTCTGCCCCCATGCCCACTGCCTGACGACTCCCCAACAGGCCGCCGAGCGCCGGTGGCATGGTCCACTTCCGTCCCCGCGTCAGCCAGCCTGATACCTGGACTGGACGCGCTGCCCTTGCCATTGCCGACGAGCCATCGACGAAGCCCCACGCGCCCTCGAAGTCCAAGAACTTCTGCACACACGTTGCCCACTCTCCTCCCCATCCTCTTCCGACCTCAAACGCAGCATGTGCCCGCCCAAGCTCGCTGGTCCACTCGGCACGATCATCACGCTGCCACTGCATGTCAATTTCGACGTCCTTCGCGCTCCGTTCCCTCTGCGGTTTGTCGGCAGGTTGCTCATGGTGGCTGGGCTGCCCGTGCTCAATATCGTCCGGTGGTGGGATGGTCGTAGGTGGGAGGGCGGATAGTGGGGATGGTGGGATGGTCGACGGCGGGATGGGTAGCGGGCCGGTTGACGGTGGGACACCTGGTGGTGGTGCATACGTCGACGGATGCTGTCCGGACTTGGATGCGACTGCTCGGGCTTTACATTCCGCCTCCGCTAGAATACAATCGTGTCAGATACTGTCTCGTCGGTGTGAACGAATGTCTCACAGAAGCATTGAGTCCCGAATTCAATCATACGTGTCTCGACGTCGAGATAGCCCTGCCAGTCGAATGTTGGCCAATCCATGGGTGCGACACCTCTCGTTTGCCCGGCGTGGATGCTGTATGACCAAAGGTTACGTCACGCAGATAGCGTAAGATTTGCTCTCACCTTTGTACACCGATTCGTCCTTCACGCTCGCCGATGGGTCCACAGAGCAAGATGCTCACACACATACCAAACCGTTGCTGGATTGCTTCCGCAAAGGGTCGCAGGTAGTATGCTGCGTTGGCGAGCGTTCTGCATGCATAATGGATTAGTCAATATCCCTCGTCGACGACACACTCACGCGGCCATCTCTTCAGGCGTCCGAGTCGGACTATCCGCAAGCGATGCTTCCCATGCTTTCACCGTCTGCTGGTACTCCCGCTCGGCCGCCAACTCCACCTCATCTCGGAACGCTGCCATCTCCGCAAGCCAAGCTTCCGCCGTCATCTTCGATATCACGTCGATGGGCTTCGGCATCTCCTGCCCATCCAACTCAGCGCGCCGCTTGAACGATTCCAGTCGTTCCTCGACAAGGTGCTTGATACGCGTCTCGTAGTACTTGCGCGAGTAGAAGTGGATGGTGCGGCCTCTCTGCGGCCTTGGCGGTGCACCATCCAGCGCGCCAGTGAATAACTCCTCGAAGGCGGTCTTGTTGCTTTTGAGGAGGGAGCTGTACTCAAGGCGATACCACTGGCCAATCCGCTGGATCACATTATGTGAGTAGGGTGCGTTGAACGAGCAATTTGCTTACCGCCCGCAACAGCTTCAAATAAGCTGCACGCGATGCTTCTTCCTCGGCGGTCAAAGCCTCGTGAACGACCAGATTCGCAGCATCGTCCGGTGGATCCTCGATGTCAACGGACAAGTCCTGGTCGTCGGCCAGGTTGCGACCATACTTGAGGATGTACAGCTTCGCCATCTTGAGATAGAATTGGCTAGACCTGCCGGCCTCTGCCTCGCGCAGCCAGTCTTCCTTCCGCTTCGAGAAGAACACCTTCTTCGTCCCATAGACCCAGGACGCTTTCCCAGGACGCGCCTTGGGCTCCCCTTTCTTGTGTCGACTGCGTTTCTCTTTCACGCGAGTGACAACTGCGGGCATCGTCGCGGTTTCAGCTGTAGGCTCTGGCGTCGCACGAGTGGAAGGAGGTAGGGACGGGGGCGGGGGTGTTTCCATTGGTGGCGGAATGGGCTGGGCAAATGGCTGTGGCGGGTTCACCGGCGGGTTCACGGGCGCGTCTGACATTGGCCTGTCGGTGGACGAAAAGTCTGCTGTCTTCACGTGTGTATTTCGTGTCTCAAACGCGTATGCTCATCCAGATCCATCCAGTTAGGGCCGCAAATATTTTATTATTATTGCGTATGCTTAGCGATAACGATGGCGTCTGGTTCATCACATGGACCTCCTCATCTCCACCCCTAACCCCTAACCCTAGTCAGCCGACAACCGGATCCTTTTCTATCCGGACGAATATCATACCCTTTTCTATCGGGATAATCAGCCCTTCCGCCCATGTCTTCTACCCCTTCTGCCCCCGGTGAACGCGACGTCCTCGTCGTTCTCGTTGAGCAGCGTCAGGTTTGTGTCCAACGTCTTCGGGCCAATAATTATTGACTCACTCTACAGCCTTCTTCTCCACCTCCCCCGCCTGCTTCGCCTCTGGACGACTCTGCGGGCGACTCTCCACTTCCCGCCACTGTCCGCATAGCCGAGTACGGCTGGCCTGACGACACTCCCCAGTTCCCCGATGTCGAGTACGTTGAGGGGGAGCCCCGCACGTATCCTTGGCTCGGCACGGACCTCTTGGACACACCGGCTGGCTTTTGCGACGAGTGCCTGAAGGCATATTACCAAGTCGCCCCGGGCTCAGCGCTGGCCATCCTGATGGAGTGCCCACACATCGATCCGTCCTCGATCCTCGCCGGTACACTCCTTCCCAATCGCTGCATCGAGGCACTTCTCCGAGATCGCAATCTGCACACTCTATTTCGGACCATCAGGAAAACCACCATTTGATAATTGGGGCATAATCGACGCAGGTTATGGATACTGCTCATAGCCGGCCATAACCAACATAATCGTCGAATAATCAGCATAGAGCTGCCAGGATTATAAGGTGAGACTGTTTTGGCATTATAAATGGGCGGGGCATCGCTTCAATGATGTTGGTCAACTTAGCGATGCCGGATGGCCGCGAAACCCTACACGGCCAAACGGGAATCTGGCATAAAGCGCCGACCTCAGGAGTTAGTATTTTCTTAGTGATGATTGTATAAAAATCGTAGGAGATCCTCACAAAATTTCTGCTGCTCCTTGAAGTAAGACCTTCTTAAAAGCTCTCTTAAGAATTTTTCCTTGTCAAGATTTCTTCTCAAATTTCTGTAGCACTCCACGAATTTCTTGCCTTGCGCTGAGTGAGAGAGTCAAGACATGTGACTGCCGTCAACCATCTTTGCAAGTCTCCACCATCTCGCCGTCTGCACTCGTCCGTCACTCGCACCTTGCCCTCCCATTCCGGCGCTTCTCTGGTCGCCCCCCGCAATCCTTCAACGACTGAACCACCGGTGGCCCGGCCCTCTCTTGCCAGTCCCTGTGCAATGGCCCTGGATGACTCTTCAATCCTACCTTCGTGCACTCCTCAAGACTGTCCCAAATTCCTCAATCTTGTACAAATAGACTCGTTACTCAAGCGTTCCTGTTCATCGTCGCTTTCTGACTTATCCGCAACAACACCATCGGAACCGTCTGTTTCCACGACGACACATCCCGCTGATTGCTCTGGTTCTCCCCACGGCACCAGCCCTCAGCGTGCAAGGCCCCGTTGCCGACCTGCAGCCACAGGTTGGAAGTAGGGCTCTAAACCGTCCCGTATACGGTTACGGCCGTCGAAAATACGGCCGTATTTCGCGACGGGACGGGCCCACCCGTACAGTACATCCGCGTTCGAGACTCGGCGACGGTACGGGACCCGTACGCCAAGAACCGTACCGTATACGGGCGTTTTACGGTTAATCAGGTGGGTTATTGGCCTGGTTCGGCCGTCAGAATAACTCTAAACTATTGGATAGGAATCTGGTGTACCTTCGTTGGCCTCTCTGCCACCTTGCACACCCGGGATACGTCAAACGGGAGCATATTACGTCGGAGGCCCGTAATACGGGTTGAACCCGTACCGTCTGAGCCCGTAACCCGTATTGTCGGGTTGCGCCACGTTGCCAGTACGGTACGGGACCCGTACCGTATTTACGGCCCCGTACGACCGTATATTTACGGGTACGGTTCAGAGCCCTAGTTGGAAGCTCGGACCACTGGTATGTTACCACTTGTCAACATCTCCGTGGCTCATACTGTCCCAGGTCTCTCTTCGACCGCGCCTCCGCGTGGAGCCCTGCAAGCTATTTCCCGTGCCAACATCAACGGAGCCTGCGGCGGTATGTGTGTGTCGTCCTAATCGGACCCTGCTGATTGACGTCCGAGTTATATCTGCTGCCCCAATGGCAATACAGGAACCGCGATGAACACAGCCGGAGGTTCTATCATGACTTGAGCAGGCTGCCTGTACCCGTTCCATATTGTTTCGTCCTCTATCTACATGTCTATGGTCACAATTATACATCTTTTTGCTCCTACCGCATTGGGAATCGAGGAGGAGTGGCTGGGTTGGGAAGCGCACATGACTCGACAATCTTAAAAACATCTTAGAGTGCTCCTAGCACACTTCTACTCGAGGGGCCATCAAGTCATTCTTAAAAGGTCGGATTTTATAAAAATCCTATAACCCTCTTAAAAGCATTCTTCTGCTCATAGATTTACTGAAATCCTAACGCAGTTGGGCGGCCGTGTAGTGAAAGCAGGGGGAAGGAACTTAGAAGAAGCGGACTTAACGAAAAATCATATAAGTCCTCCGATCGCCTCATTTTAGCCGCTGACAGGACTTTGACAGATCACTGATCCGGTGAGTCACTGACTGTCAGCGGCCTCAAATGGTGCCATGTTGGTTGCCTTTTACTTCCACCACCCACCCAGCTTCGCCCGCCGTCGTCAACGCCCTCGCCTTGCCGCTGCTCCCAGCGCCCTTCCGCCACCTTCCCGTGCCACCGTACACCCCACACCCACCCCACACCCACCTCCCGCTTCTCCGCCCTTCACTGCAACACCCGCCCACGCTCAACGTGCTCAAGCCACGTCTCCGCAATAGTGGCAACTCCCTGCCCTCCTTCCATGCTCTCGCATCAACGATCCACGCAAGTCCTTGCGCAACCTCAACGCTCTCAAAACTCCTTCAAGCCGCTTCAAGATGTCGAGCCGCTTCAAGATGTCGAGTCTACACACTTCAAGAGAGGACGAAAGCCATGACATGCAACATCTTCAAAACCATCGTATATGCCGTCGTCTTTACAGCAAGTGTACCCCGGCATTTAGTATGCCTTCTATTCCTTGTCAAGCTCGCCTGATTCGTTTACAGATGTCGTCGCTACTCACCCCGCTGAAACCGCCCGTCGTACTCCTCCACGACCCTCACCATCTTACATCCCCACTCCCGCATCAAGTCCTGACCTCGTCAACTTGGTGACTTGGGTGCGACGACTGCGAAGCACAACATGAAGCCGGAGGAGTGGGCCCAGTGGGGTGATACTGGGGCATGGTGGAGGAAGCTGCAGTAGATATAGTTCTTGTGTCGTAGTACCGCATGAATGGATCGTTTTCTAGACCTCTCTCTGCCTGAAATAAGCTGTAGGGAAGGGCAGGGAGCTTGCATTGGCGTGCATAATTGATGTATAATTCATCATAACTGACGCATAATTGGCGGCGGTTATGGGATACATAGCTAAACGCAATAATGACCATAATGTCATAAAGCACCATAATTATGGTCAGTTATGAACGATTATACCCGTTTATAAAATAGTGCTTTTCCTGATGACCATTCGCGGCAGCGTCGCTGTCGTCAAGCAAGATCGGCGCGGGCCCGAGCTACCCTCGCCCGACTATCCGCTTCTCGACATCTCGGCGGCGGAAGAGTGTTTGGTCAACGACACTGTTGTCAACTGGGTAGCTTTGCTGCACACCGTGGACGGTGGGCAGCAGTATCTGGTACCGGAACGCAGCGCGGGCGAGGGTCAAGAGGTCGGGGAGTCTTCGTCCCTTGTCGAATAGTGCTGTTCCCCGTGTTGTCGT
The DNA here is from genome assembly GCA_029282125.1 of Mycena amicta. Classification (NCBI taxonomy): domain Eukaryota; kingdom Fungi; phylum Basidiomycota; class Agaricomycetes; order Agaricales; family Mycenaceae; genus Mycena; species Mycena amicta. The sequence goes on along the minus strand of JARIHP010000102.1, from coordinate 80,429 downwards.
TTTTTTTTTTAAAAATCCATTCGCACTTGTCCGCTCCATCACGGAAATCCAAATCCGGATGTCACATCACACCGCTTGCTTTCTTTCACACCGCTTGCTTTCTTGCTTCCTCCTCTCATTCTGAATGGATTTAATCGCCAATCGCGTGCACGCTGGATCGCGCTGGATCGCCATCTTGATCGTGAACATCACTCCGTGGACCCTTTAACTGGGTGGACTCGCTAATCCACGCTCTTTTTTATTCCCCTGGCCCTCTTCGCCTCTGCCATGCCTCCCGCTACCCCTTCCTCCTCCCCCGGCCGAGCGCTCTCGTCTGCTATCAGCGTCGATGACTTTCCTACACCCCCACGCTTGACGTCTGGTACGGCGTCGGAGGTGATTGATGTCGACGAGGTCGGAGGTCAAGTGATTCCGCACTGTATACTTCCACATTCTAACTTTGCTCCAGCTGGTTACACTCCCCCTCGCCAACGCTCGCGCTTCGTCGATGGCCTGAGGTCTGCCGCCATGGAGGTCGACGAAGACAGCGAGGGTGATTCCCGGGCCGGTGAGCGACCTTGACTTCTCACACACGTCTCTGATCTTTTTCACCAGCGTCCGAAGATAGCGCTCCTGCATCCGATGATGCCGAGGATGAAGACCGTTAGTCCTGTCTGTGTGTTTCGTAGCCCTCCCACTGAAAAAAACTCAGGTTTTATTCGCCTCGCTGCCTACGCTCGTCTCTTCCCGCATGTACTTGCAGCACCCGGTCATCGCCGCACCGCCGCCCGTGGAGCTGCCATCCGGGCTCGTTTCGTCAACGCGATTCACGTCGCTGCTGATGAAGCGCAGGCTGAAGCAACGGAAGAGGCGCTGCAGCTTGCTCGTGAGGACCGTGCAGCACGTGCACAGGAAGCGCGTGCAGCACGTGCACAGGAAGCGCGGGATATTGCTACAGTGCTCGAGGAGCGGCGCCTTCTGGGCCTGGACGTCTTCGTCCCATGGAAGGAAACCAATGCGTATCTGACTGCCGATCGCCCTCCGGAGGTCCCGCTCCATGAAGCCGTCGACCCCGACCTTGCCTGCGCCATCTGTGCTGACGTTCTCTCCCACCCCGTCATGTACGTCGTCTTTCTAGCCTTCGTTATAGTCTTGTGTCTCATTATCACCAGGACCTCTTGCCACCACATCTTCTGTTTCATTTGCCTTCGCAGCAACATGGAGGTATCCCTCCGGTGCCCCGTCTGCCGCCAGGTGCAGACCGTCGCGCCCACGTCCCTCCCCCCATTCAATCGTCTTCTCGAGTACGCTGTTAAGAAGTGCTACCCCGGATGGCAGGATAACTCCAAGGTCAAGGTCGAGTTCGTCAACCTGCAGGCGCTGAATGGGCGGAACCTGGTGTAAATCGTCGTATACTGTTGTCTCGAGATTCATTTATTACTTTCAATGAATAATGGTGTTTTTGACTGCTTCTTGGCATGTGCGAGCGACTCAGATAGCAAGTGACGTGAGCCTCGGACTTGGTGTTGGGCGTGTTTTGGCGTGGATGTCGAACATCATCCCGTTAGTATCGTTTGATGTCCCAGGTGTCTTGAGGCAGGGATTTTAGATTTGCTGAGGATCTGCTCCTCAGATGGCTCTACAACTCGCGCAGGGCAAAGGGGGTATTCATATCTACCTCCCTTTTTTTTTTAGGGATTTTTAATGTACTTCTGTGAATTATAAGTAACACCGGACGTGAATGTCCCAAAACAACACTGGGATTCACTATGTACGCCGTACTTCCCTTCCGCCACTTCAGTTATCCGATAAAAATTTGACCTTGGAAGACTCGTATGGATACATGGAGCTCCCTGCCACAGTTTCTGTGCCCAAAAATGGTCTACAAACGACTCGCTGGGCGTTTTGACGACTTTACAAGTGGATCAATTCCGCCTTGTCACACTTTACACACTCTCTCTCCTCACCCACCATCTCACCGCCCATGTTCCCCACAGTGCCCAATCCCCCCTCCAAACCCTGCAAGGCCGCTATTCCCAGAGCCGGGACCACGATTCTTGCTCGCCGGGCGGCTTCTGCACGCTATCGCGAGAAGTCAGTGTCGTCTCATCCCAGCGGTTAACAGCTTACTGACTGGAGCCAGGAACCGGGAGCAACTTCAGTCCAAGGCCAGAGAACGCATGGCTCGGTGCGCACCAGATCTCCCAGGTTCATGAAGAGTCTGTCTGAGTCTGCGCCTAGCTTACGCGCGAAACCCCCTGCTTCCCCGGCGACAACATCACACGGACGGGCTCAAGCTGAAGCTCAAGAAGAGGAGCGACGCCAGAAGGCACGAGAGCGGAGCTGTGCATACCGGGAGCGGTGAGTCGCATTCTCATGAACGACGCCGCACTCACGCGGTATTTTAGCCATGCAGCCCAAATCGCCATCCGCAAACGAACAGCGAGGGATGTGTGAGTGCGTTCTTGCTGTGGGAGTTTATAACTGACGACTCGGATACTCCAGGCGGTTTATACAGCTGCATGGCTTTGAGGCTTTTGCCGAGCGTCAAGCGATCCGGAATGCTCGGAAACACCAGGTAGAGGATGATGCCCAGCTGCGCGAACTCGACCAGGTGTACCGAGAGGATCTGTCCCGCCGTCGAGCTCACCGGGATGCTGCCGAATCTCTTCACCATCTTCACGCCCATGTACCGTAATATCCCATGCAATTTTTACTCCACTGGCGATTTTTACTGCCCGCTCTGTGCACGCTTTTGGCTCTCGAGACAAAAAATGTGTATGCTGATTAAAATAAAAAAAATACGACAAATAATGAAAAACGACGCTAACGACGACCCCCTCGTGCCCGACCTGTCGGGGTACTCTGCACCTCGGTCTCGTGGTTGGCCTGGGCGGTCCGAAAGTGCGCAACAGCTTCTTCAAAGGTGCCGGTCTTGTGATACCCGTTGACACTGACGCCGCTTGTGTGAAGCGACATCTCCAGGCTACAATGATGATCAGTGGTACTTATGGCGAGATAACAAGAGATTTCACGACTTACTATGTCGGGTAAACTCCAGGCTGTACTCCATGGACGACCACATACCAGAAGTCCTCGGGGGCGCGCCCCTGCAGACGCTGAGGGGGAACAAGGGAGAAATCCATGGGAAGGGGCTTAGGCATGGATTCCAGAGCGAGGGCCAGGCCATCCTGAGGCGTCGTGGAAGTATATCCGAGCGCGTGATAGTAGCTCCATGCTGCGTTTGCCGAGGAAACTGATTCATACCCTTGCTGAACGGCGCCCGTAAAGCCGGCGACCGCAGCCTGCACTGTAGGCCTAGTACTGTTAGCGATGCAGGTGCCAACACGACGAAGGGCATACCATTGCGCGAGGCTCTTGAGGAAAACACCAGTGGTTGAGCCCCGAAAGACCACCCAGGCGACACAGTGCCGACGGGGTGATGCGGGCGACTTGACGATCTTTCGTGCATGTGCGCCAGAAACGCCCTGCGTTTGATGAAGTGCCTCGGCCCTAGTGACTCAATCAGTCTCAATGCGGGATAGCTTCATGTGCGACGCACCAGCGTGGTGTGAGAGTTACCGGGCGAGAAGGTGATTGGTACTCGTAGACCGGACCTGTCTTGGTGCGTGTGGGTGTTGTGGGGCGGACTGGAGTGGTGGGGGTGCTGTTCACCGAGGGCAAGGCGGAGGACGAAGACGAGGATGTCGAGACAGTTGGGGAGGAGGGAGTCGCCGAGCTTGAGTCGTATCTACATCCGCCAACGGCCGCACCGCGACTGCGCACGCCCACGTCGTAAACACCCAAACACGGGCTACCGTTCCATCGTACGTCCAGGAGGACGTCGAAACAAATGCCGCCGTCGAACGTTGGGACTTCAGCTATGATTTGGGCGATACAACGCTCCTCGGGGAGGTTCAAGCGGCGGAGACAGATGGCATTGTGCTGGCAAGCAAGAGGAAGGTCTATGAGAACTCGGTACGTCTTGGTCGTTGCCGTCCCAGTGATTCTGTTAATTATCTTTCAAGGACTACCCTATGCTAACGTGGGCAAATGAACACCAGAACGAATATCTCGATGAGATGCTTCGACTGGAGGGTCGCGGCTACCCCGCTATCTATTCGACATGTGGAGGGTGTGGTGCCACAGACCCGAGGTACCGGTGTGAGCACCAGACGTGCTATGGGCCGTCATTGTTTTGCGCGTCTTGTGTCGTCCAACGGCATGCGGTTCTCCCCACACACTGGATCCAGGTGAGTGGGCTGGTCGGCGGAGCACCTCAAATAGCTGAGTGTATCTTCAGGAATGGAATGGAAAGTTCTTCGTGCGTACGTCCCTGAAGCAGTTGGGCTTGGTCGTCCAACTGGGTCACCGAGCTGGGACAAGCTGCCCGAATTCCTCCAGAGCGCACAAGGACTTTGTCCTGATCGACGTCACTGGCATCCACTCTATCGCACTCAATCACTGCCTCTGCGACAGCAATATCAAGGAGCGACAGCAATTAATGAGGGTGTGCTGGTGGCCTGCGACTGCGCGCGCACCGCAAACTTGCGCCACCTTCGCCGTCATCCGGCTCTTTCGTACCTTAAATTGTCTCGGGAAGGTCTCGGCGCATGATTTCCTCAGATCGTTAGAGCTATTAACGAACAATGACGGCCTCGACCCTGTCCCGGTATGCAACCCTCTCATTGCTGATACTGAGCGCTCACGGATCCCAAGGACCGCCGTCGGGCGTTTCGTCATATCGTCTGGCAATACAGGATGACGCTCATGATGAAGCGAGCGGGTCGGGGGCATGATCAGTCGGGTGTCTACGGAACGGCGCAGGGCGAGCTGGCCCTTCAGTGCCGCGCATGTCCTCAAGCAGGGATGAATTTGCCCGACGGTTGGAACAATATCAATTGGGACGTTATGGAGGAGGATTTACGGTACTTTTCTCCCACCTTGAGCTTCGAATGGTGCTTACGAATCCATCAGCTACAAATATTTCTTGTTCCTGGCACAGGACTGCAACTTTCGGCTAATCAATCGCAACGTCTCCTCAGCAACGAAGGATCCTATTCTGCATGACGGCTGCGGGTATTTCGTCAACAACGCCAAATATACTGAATTTCTTCGCGCGCATGTAACCGAAGAGGAGATCTCGACATGTTCTGGCTTCCAGGCGATGTTTCTTGCCAACCGGAAGCGCGTCAAGGGCCTGCGCACAACTGGTGTTGGTGGAGTCACATGCGCTCGGCACAATATGTGGAGACCGAACGGGATCGGGGATCTGCAGCTCGGGGAACGGTGCGATGACATTTGCATATGAAGATCGTCTTGTCGCTGACACGTCAACAGGCAATGTAACATGGACTTTATCCTGCTTTCGGCGCTCCTCAACGCGATCATTTTCTACCTCATCCTATCATACGACATCGCATGCCAATATGGCAAGAACTTCTGGACGCGGATGCCCTTACTCCCTTCAGCAATGCATCTCGTCATCGAGCAGGCGCGGGTCTGGTTTAAGGTCCCAAACTTCCATCTACCCCCGCACCTGCCAACCTGCCATTCTGCCTTCTCCTTCCATTACATGTGGGGCGCGGGGAGGACGCACGGGGAGACGGTAGAACAAAACTGGGAATTTACGAACGGCGCCGCGGCATCAACAAAGATGATGGGACTCGGGACCCGCGCTTCCACGCTTGAAGATCTCTTCGGTTTCCATAACTGGCGCCGAACCGTCGCTTGGCGGAAGATCTTCGCGAGGAGAATGGCTGAGAACGTGAAGGAGGGCCAAATTCATCGGGACGCGTTCGAGGCATTTAATGCAGCGCTCCGGGAGAGCGCGCCGGACATGGTGGACGGCTGGGAGAAGTGGGTGTACCAGTGGGAGTCGCGGCAGCACAAGGACGGGACAGAATCACCTTTTGAGCTAAAGGAGAAAGGTGCGCATGGTGATCTTCGTTTTGAATGGGAATACTGATCCGGAATCGCTAGTCATGACAATGCAGGACATTACAAGGAAGCTCCAGAAGGACGAGTTATTGCGGAGCGGGGAGGGAACAGAGGTTGAGCAAGAGGATACTCCGAGTACGTTCATCCTCATGGGCTTGGAACTGGAGGAGCTTCAGTAAGTGCTGGTGCTGTGTCAAGAACGTTGTTTTGATTCGCATCACAGACGAAACCTCGCGATTGATGTCAAAGCCGTCGCCAACCCGACAGATAAACAAGCAGTAGATTTCCTCAAGCGGCGTACAGCGCTGCTCAAGCGCATACGGGGGTTCCGCAAGCTCCAGCGGACGTATATGCCCAACCTGCGGCGATTCCTGACTGCGACACAGCGCGCCATCTGGGATGCTGAAGCGGAGCGGAATGCGGAGGCAATTCGCCTATTCATGCCGTCGGATCTGTTGGATGTCACGAAGCGCGTCAAAGCTTGTGCCGTGGGCCTACCGGAGGTGGAAGAGAGTCTGCGGGTCGGCGAGGCCCGCCAAGCGTTGGATGACCTACGCCAAGGTCTGAGGACGCGTACCATGACGAACCGGTTCCGCCTGCGGAACTGTACTGGGCAGCGCATGCTCACACGAGGTCAAGGAATCCTCCGGCAGGTGAATATCAAAATCCACAAGGCGAAAATACGATACCGGTACGTCCGGAATGCCTTGAAGCGATTGAAGGGCGACGGACCGTGGGAGAAGGAACTTGCAGTGCTGGAGGATAGCGATGTACGCGCCCTCAACGAGCGTGCACTGACTGCGGAGGAGGCGGAACAACGGCAAGCAGTACACGACTATGAAGAGATTGCAGAGGAGGGCGGTGTTGCCGCCTTTGGGGTCGTGGCGCTGGGCGAAGGGCGGCGGACTTTGTCATGGATCTGGTATGTTGCCAAGCCCGAGGATCCGACCGAGGCAGAATTGGTGGAAGGTACGATTATATTGATAACATCGCTTATTATGCTGACCAGCGAGCTAGCCCTGCGGGTCGAATGGTGCAAGGCCTTTGCACGTATGCGTCGGTGGCGTGAAGACGTCGTGCTCGTGGAGGAAGAAATGCGGCGTACTATCGAGTACGGCCATTCAGCGGCACACAGATGGGCTGAGCGCGCGGATGCACGGGTGGAATTCGTTGACGAGACGCTGTTGGAGGGTCTGAGGGCGTATGCACGAGAGCAGGAGGACCGCGAGATGCGGACGTCCCATCAGCTGGCGGCAAATTGGATGGGGATCAGAATGAAAGGCCGCGCGTATTTGGCCGGAGAAACGCCAGCTGGCGTCGAGATTGTCGTTCTGCTGGATGACGACGATGCGGGGGATGACGGAGAGGAGGGCGCCCCGGACTACGAGGATGAGGGTGATGACGAGGTTTTTGAGTAAGCCGCGGGCGGGGGACGGGCGATGGGGAGAAACGGTTGGGCTTGGTTTGGATCGGGTGATTGCGGAGATGCTGAGCGCCGGGAGGAAACGGTTGGGCTAGCTTATTGGAACGGGTTATTGCGGAGATGGGAGTGTTCTTTTGATTGTGTGATTACGGGCGAACCGGCTAGATTGTCGTGCGATTGCGGGCAGGTTGATGAATACATGACATGGTTTCTGAAATGATAATCAGCCCAAATGGGCTTGCTTTGTGATGTGCGACCCAGGATCACAAAAGTATCACAAACTGCACCTAGGATCATCAAACTGCTTGATGGGCAACGAGTTGGGTGATGGAAAACGAGTTTGACAGGGGATGGCAGGCTGCCGATGATGCCGACGTTATGCAGTTGTTACATGTGTGCTGGCCATGGACGCAATGCATCGTGGGTCCTATTGGCCGGACGGCCAACCACCGCGCATAATGCATTGCAGTCGGCGATGACGGCCAGCCATAATGCATTATCACTGCTTTCCTTGGTGAGCCGACGATGCTGATGTCGGTGCGCCCTTTCTTGTCAAAATCATCAACGCTAAGAACAGTAGAGATAATACCGCCGTCCGGGGCAAATGCTTTGACTGTCAGCACCAGCGGTCTTCCGGGTAGCTGAGCGGGTTGTCGAGCGAGAGAACCCGCGAGAGCGGATTGTAACAGGCGACCGACGGGTAAAGCAAGTAGAACGAGTACAAAGACTCTGGGGGAATAGACGATAATAACCTACGGTACAGGAGTGTACCTACGGTATATAAGGCAGTCAGGCAACGGAAAGGGTTCTGATCGTAAGGTAACGGACATGCACAGTGTGCAAGCCCCACGTGACATGCTGTGCACCTGCCTGATTGGGAAATTCTTACCAAAACCACTCATTTAGCGTCCCTCCAGCATGTTTGAGCCCAATTGGCGAACAACATTCGATAGATATATGTCCATAGAGCTCACATGATTTTTCTCATGTGAGCTCTATGGACATATATCTATCGAATGTTGTTCGCCAATTGGGCTCAAACATGCTCATCACCAAAAGTGTCGGCCCCTAGTCCGCACCTCGCGGGCCGCACGATCACGGACTAGCGCGACTAGCCTCGCCCCAGGCTGGCTAGGACGTTGACCAAATCACCATCCCCGACTAGGCTGAGCTAGCCTAGTGACCCTCGTCCCCCATCGTCGCCCTCGCTAGCTCCCTGAGGCTCGTCACGCTCGTCGCCCCTCGTCGCCCTAGCTGGCTCCAAGCTGGCTAGTGCCCGTCGTCGGCCCTAGCAGCGCTCGCCTGCCAATCGCTAGGCACCCACTACCATCCATATCCTCGCCGCCATCGTCCGACCTTGTTCAGCTCGCGAGGTTACCGCCGGCGTTGCAACTCTAGCCCAGCTCCCTCGACTCGCTCAAAAGAATGCACGGAAAAAGTTCAAATCATGATGATATTGCGAGTGTAGCGGTACAATTGCGAGTTACAGTAATCTACATTGCTTGGTTTCTACATGAGAAAGTTAGTGAAGTTAACACGAGCGAGTGAAAACGACGTACACGAGATGCGGGAAAGCCGCTGTTGAGGCTGCTGAGTAAGAGCGGGATCCTGTACGCGTTGTTATATTGTTCACAGCGCTGATTTAACGGACGTACGAGAGGAAGGTGATGTGTGATGCGAGACGAGTGCGAGTAAGCGAGAGTATGCTGAGAACGAGTGCGAGAATGCCAGAGTATGCTGAGAACGAGTGCGAGAATGCGAGAATGACGATGCAGTGAGTGTCGTTGGTCGGTGACGGAGCAAGCTAAAGAGATAGTGTTAATGGAGGGGCAACAGCAACGGAGCGGGGGGACGTACATTATACAATGAATTATCAGAGCTGCCGTGGGGTCAGTGATGAGAGCGACGATAGAAGGATAGCGTACCGTTCATGAGTGCGTGCAGTTCATCTATAAGCATAAAGTCAGCATGACGAAGCACGATTGCATGAAGGCGCACGGGGGAAAAGTGTAACGAGCGTGAGGGTGAGAGACTGCGAGTGTTCAGCAAGGTCGACGAAGGAGCAGGTGTGTGGCAAACCATTAAGCGGGACCAGCGGCGAGGGCAGCCGCTCGACGGGCACGGCGCTGGACGCTGATCTCGTCGTCATCGTCGTCGTTCGAGTTGTTGATGCGAGAAGACGAGGGGGCCGAGAGGGTACCAAACACCTCGCTGAAGGTATATGAGAAACAAGAACAGAATGAAAAGCGGACAACACACCTTTGAAGCCATGCCAGCGTCTCCCCAGACCAATCCACAACGTCCTCCTCAGCAAAGATCTCCAGGACTAGCGCAAACAGCTTGGTGTAGTCGTAGCTGCCATCTTGTGACGTCCAGTCTGATTTGCTGAGCATCGTCCGTGCCTAAGAGAATACATCAGCGGCGCCGAGCGATAAGAGGATAGTTACCTGAACGGCGGCGTATGCAACGAGGCGAGGTGTAATGGTCCAGATGTTCATGAGGCGGGCATTGCACGGACCGGGACGATCGACACGGGCGAGCATGCTCTTGGGGCCCGTGAGCATATAGCGGAGGATCTAGTGAGATGTATCAGCGGAGAAGAGGCGAGAAAAGAAGCACGTACGCGAACGATGATGATACCCTTGAAAAGTCCGATCCAGTACCGTTCTGGGTCATACGAGTCAATCGCATAGAAGCAAGAAGGCATCACGGTGTCCTTGAACTCGAATGTACCGCCGATGAGTTGCCGTTCGAGTCTAAAATGGCGTGAGCGTGATGGTCGGTGTTGGAGGAACGACATACTGGTCGCCAGCAAGTCTGAAAGCAAGGAATGAGGTGGTGCGAGACGGAGGAAGCGAGCACGCACGTCATTACAAAGGTCGTCGTCGTCCTGGAGAAAAGGGATATTAGTATATGGATATATGCGCCCAGAAATCACTCACACGTCAGTGGGTTCCTTGTAGGAGACTGGAGGAAGCAGCAAGCGGCTCCGCCAGCCCAGGAGCTCGAGACGTAGTACACGATGGCTTTCTCCGCGATCAGCCTTGGTGTCTGCCGATAGAGGGGGATAGAGCCGGTCGCTGGTATTTGGAACGATGAGCTGGTCCTTGTTTCGATACTCGCCAGTGTCGTACTGGCGCGTATCCCGAGCGGCAGCGGCCATCTGGAGTTGTGAGTAGGTGGATATATGCGCGACAATTGGGACATACGTTGGCTACGAGGACAGCCCAGGGCTCCCTGTCTTGAATGGAGTCGAGATACAGTTGCTTGACGATAGGTTCGAGCTCAGGGACGGTCGCCATGATGATTCGGAAGCCGTCTTCGCACTCGATGCGTGCCCTGTAGGTAGGTGAGAAGGATCAGTGCAAAGTGCAGGCTGCGTACTCAGCAGAGATGGATTCTTCGTTGTCGGTGCCATTCGCAAGCGTCCCCCATTTTGCGAGCGGTCCCCAGAGCATGAGTTCGTGTACGTCGACGTAAGGGCTGACAGCACGGGTAATCGCGCGTCCGGCAGACATAAGACGGTCATATGCACTGCGAGTATGGCTGAGAGAGCGTTAGATAGGCAGAGGATAGACAGGAAGACGTACACATTGGTACTGGCGCGTTTCCGCTTCTTGGGAAGAGAGACGGGCTGAAGAGTGGCGGGCGTGTCCATTAGCCGGAGGCCAACAAGGACCTGCATATAGTCTTCATGGTGGCGGGTGGGGAGGGAATGGGGGATGGTACGGGGCGGGCGAGGGAAGGACATGATGAGGGAGAGAAGTAAGGAGCGCGTCGTCACAGCTTCTCCATTTATAGGCACTGAGTCACAATGTGTGACATTTCTTTCTCGTCGTTGTTCACGACCACAAACGCAATTATCGCAATCATTTAACACTAGGATGAGCGATAAGAATGTTCAACACGTCGTCCAATTTTGTAGAATTTTTTGCGATTTTATTTGGATGAGAAATTGATTGATTGAGTTTGACTGCACCGACTGTGCTTGCTCTTGGCTTCGAATTCCCCATTTGGCTCAGGCGCGTATTCCAGTACAAATTGAGATCATTTTGTTGTACAAAAAAGTTTTCTACAGTAATCATACAGAAAGGTGGTACTACCAAGAAATCAATAATTGTCAAGTCCCGCCGCATCGAGTGCAGCCTCGTCGCCTACGAGCGCTACAACAGGTCGTTGGATCACGTTCGGCGGTTCACCCTCATCTTCCTCATCCACCTCCCTCCGTCCTGTTTCCGCCTCATAATCCTCCTCTCCCGGCTGCAGTCGACCGACATCTCCTTCTCCCTCCGTCTCTTCCGGTGCTGGTGCGGTCAGCGCAATGAGTTCTGCGAGCAAAGTTTCGACGTCGAGATCGTTCTCTTGCTCTCCATCTTCTTGCTCCAGTGGTACAGGGTCATCCGCCTTGATCTTGACAATACGATGGCCGACAGCGTCCTTGTGGAAGCGCATGACCATATCACGGTCAACGAACCTGTGCAGATGTAGCGAAAAAGACACAGGTAAAATTTGAAGACATACCAGTTAACGTTGTAAAACTGCCAGTCTCCATCGTCGTCATATTCCACATCAAATTGTCGAGCAATAGAACGCGGAAGGAGCTCTGTTGTATGCCCATACCGGAACTGCGGGATGAGGTGTACAGCGCGGATAACGTTGTGCGGGTCGAGAAAACCAAATGCATCAGGGTGGTCGTGAGGAAGGAATGTAACGCGAGGGAGGCGCTTGTGCTTCCAGCCCCAGCGGTGGGTTGTATCGACCTGGTAGTATCGGACGAAGAGAACCTCCATTCGCTGTGGACGTTGGCCGCGGAGGCGAACATCGAGGTGGTGAATTTGAAGCACCCGTGCAAAGAGGTAGGGTTGTTCCGTGGCAGCATCCTCTGAATCTGACGCTACAACCATAACATTGCAGTGTGTGCGCGGGTTAACGAGGTCTTGATCACGCTGCATGTCGTAGGACGTGAAATTGATGTGCATGAAGGAATGCGTGTAGAGTCGATTCAGCTCAATGAGCACGTCGTTGAGCTCCTCGTTGGTGAACTCCTCGGACTCATCGTCACCATCCGGGTTGATGAGACGGCGACGTAGATGGGCCTTCAGCTTCAAGCCAAAGTCCTGGTCGGGTGATCAGAGCGAGATAAGAGAAGGGGCAGGTATAGTACCTTGTACGCTGGGTCATTCGCAACAGGAACACCGGGAAGATGGGGTAAATCGTCCAGCTTCCAGTACGTCCTTCTGGATTCTCCAATCTGGTGGTGTTGGCGAGGCGGCGCATCGGGAAGTGTCTCCTCGGCAGGTTCAGGAAGGGTGTGTCGTCCGTCAGAGGGTTGGTTGGATAAACCCTGCTTGGATCCCGTCTCCTCTGCGAGCATTCGCTCCTCCGTTTGGGCTGCAACTCGGATCCGGTGCTCGTTAGTCGCAAGCTGCGTCTCGACGTTGCGACGGTTGGTCCGAGTGGCATACCAAACTTTGGGCAGGCGATGCGAAGCCTCGCACTACGGAAATGAGCAAAGAAATAGAAAATGTAAAGGAAGAAACTCACCAGCTGCGTCGAGTACCCATCAGTCGTTCCTGTGTTGACGATTCCATCTGGATAGTGCCCGATGAGGTGTGCCTTGGGGGTATTGATGTTCAGCGGCTTCTCGAGCTTGGTTGTTGTTATGATCGGAGCCGCCGAGGCACCAGCAGCTTTGCGTGATTTGGTGCGCATACGGCTCTGGTACTCGCTCGGAAGCTCGACGGTGACGATTTGAGCTGTCTCACGCTGGAGGCGACGCAAGCTTGTTCCAAGGGTCGTGAGGGAATTTCTGAAGAGTTGGAGAGACGAGGTGGTGTGAAGGCGGAGTTTGGCATAGGCGTGGCATGCAACAAGGTCAAATAGGACGTCCTGTACGAGTGCATCATACGCGTCGTGCTTTCCATCAACAAACAGTCCGTTGATAACAGGCAGAATGCACTGAAATTTTGAGTCGCAGTTGAATGAAACGCGGACCACATACCTGCATTACATCCTCAAAATCCCGAGCAGCGAACTGTTTAGTCTCCGAGACGTTTCGGATGAATCGACGGATGGTGTTCCGTCCAAACGTTGGCACGCGCCGGAAACTGAATAGGAATGAGCTACGTCGGCAGCTACAAATTGAAAATTGCACCGTTGGTCAAGCTCATCCAGCGCGTTTGACGTTGCTTCCAATAGGCGAAGGATAAACAATAAAATTGCCTTGAAAAGACCAATCTCAAACTCGTGCAGTGAATCCGGTAACGAAATCATTCTGAAGAGATTGAAATCTGGGTCTACTTCTTGGATTTTATGGAAGGCATTCTAGAGTTCCATGGTAAGATTATAGAAAAGCAACAAATACTACTCACCTTGGTAGGAACCCATGAGAATGGCTTGAGTATCCTCTCGACGGTGGACCCAGTGATCTTGCGACCGAGCCTGAAGACGAAGTCCCGCGCGCGATCGACCATGTAGCGCCACTTGGAATTATCCTGCCGGATATTCTTGCGTCGCTTGGTGTCAGCCTTGGTGCCGAGTTGGTGAATTTGGTCCTTCATGACGTAGCACTTCGGACAAGGGCAGGTACCGTTGTTTTTCAGCGTTGCGAGGAGCATTCTGCCAAACATTAACCAAATCCAAATGATTCTGCCAAAAATACTCACTTCTCGGGATAGTCGGCCCCGTATGTGATGAACCGGGGGAAAACAAGTCGCCACACTCCGTCGACGCATCGAATTCGCCAACCTCGGAGATAGAGATGGATGAACTCTGGCGTGAGCAGGAGCTGGTCCCAAACGGCGTGCATGAGCTCGCGTTTGACGTGGGTGTGCGTGTCGGAAGGCATCGGGACGTTGTAATGCTCTTTGTACTTGTCCTTGACCCACTCGGGTACCTATCACTCAATGAGTATTGATTCCGAGCTTCAGAGTGAAGTTGCGCACCGACGGGAAGTACGCTTGATGGTATCCTGCATGCGCCGTTGGTTTGCAACGCAGATACTTTGAATGGTTGGCGAAGAACGTGTACAATGGCCAGAGTGAGGCCGTCCCAAAATTGGCGAGGTGCGTGGCGTCGGAGAAGAACATGAATCCAGCGATGACGCTCTCGATGCCGGGTTCGCTGGGGAGCTTGCAGTGGGGTCCAAGCATTGCTGGTGATGTATACGTCTCGCCGTAGAGCTCTTGGTGACCCTTGGGCAGCTCCGGTAGTCCGAAGTCGTCGAGTTTGGGGTCTGCCGTCTCCATCGCGATATCCGGATTGGCAACGTCGTAGTTGGGGTCCCATCGCATCGAAAACGGCGTCGTGTGCATAGCGTTGAAGGCGGCACCTTGGAAGGCTTCCTGCAGCGTGTCCTCGAGAGGCCGGTATAGAATGTCGCCAATCTCGACCTCGGGAGCATCAGCCTCGAGCGTTGGATGGCCGGGAGGCGGCGGGAGCTTGATTTTCACCAAGCCCTTCTTCCAGCCCTTGGGAAGGTCGTCGGGCATCTTCTTGGCGGCTTCATCGACGCGATGGAGCTCGCGGTTTGGGTCGAAGTCGTCGACAATCTCGTCGGTGCTGAAAGTCGACCGCCGAAAGACCTTGTCGACCAACGTCTTCAACGTCGCAAGATTGAGCTTCGGCGTGTTCAAGAACCACGTCATGAGCCAGGCGGCCGAGTAGTTGGTGAATGGGAAGTAGGCGGGGAGCTCCGGGATGTGGAGCGGCTCAGTCTCGGGTCGGAGGAGCTGAGAACTGTGGCAAAGATCGTTGAGGGTGGTGCTATTGTCGGGGTCGTGCGTGGGTCGCTGCGGATAGACCTTGTACACTCCGTGGATATTCGGAGGGGTACGATACCAGGTTTGACTGTGTGAAGACGGTGGTTCCTGCTGCTCGTCTTGCGGCGCGTCCCCGGGGCCATCCGAGTTGGTAGATGACAATGGAGCAGTCTCGGCAGGAGCAGGAGGTTCGGGGGGCTCGTCTCGGTAGCGCCGGGGTCGCTGGCGGGCACGTGCACTACGCCGGGGACGTTCCAATGTACTGTGAGTTGGTGGTGGCGGCGTGGGGTCTCGCATAAGGGCCTGACCGGCATAAACAGAATACAAGGTCGAAAAATGAGAGACGTACATCAGCTTTTGCCGCTTCGGCAGCTTCAAAGGCGACGCGAGCCTCCTCCAGCGCATTTGCTTGATTTTGGACCTGTTGCTCGTGGGTTAGGACGGCTTGTACGTTTTGAGTGTGTTGTTGACGCAAAACAGGACAGTTTGGTCGATGTCTTTGCAGCCCTGAATTTCCCCGCACTTCCTTTGAGCAATGGGGACATAGCATCGTCGTCGAGTGTGAGCGAGCAGAAGATATGCGACTAAAAAGATTTTGAGTCGAGTTGGGGCAATATCCATGGATCTAGACGCACCTGGGATGCTACCGCAGTCTGCCTGAGCGCCGTTTACACGGTCGCAAGAATCCCTGACCGCGCTATTTGACCGTCGACAAGCGTCAAA
The DNA here is from genome assembly GCA_029282125.1 of Mycena amicta. Taxonomy (NCBI): domain Eukaryota; kingdom Fungi; phylum Basidiomycota; class Agaricomycetes; order Agaricales; family Mycenaceae; genus Mycena; species Mycena amicta. The sequence continues at coordinate 64,604 of JARIHP010000102.1, read as the reverse complement.
ACACTAATAAAACGCGTTAGCTTGAGCACGATGCCTGAAAGCAAAGTATACACACCTTGGTAGGCCCGAAGGCCGCCCAACGTCGTCCCAACGCTTAAACAGTCCCAATGCGTGAATAGTACCGACTCGTTACTTGTTGACGACCCAAAGCCCTAGGAACAAGAGTTGACTTGACAGAATGTTGAAAACAGAATAGACGCACCCCCCAACAGCAGCCGAAGGCCGTCCACGCGCAGAGTTTGCCTAGTGAAGTTTTAGAGGTGTTCTTGGTGGTACGAAGGAAACCGGGTGGAAGTTTCTCACGCTGGGACCTAGGCTATTGGCTGGGTGCGACGCGGATCAAATTGGCCCGCGATCCCGACCTGCGCCGTCCGTCTACCAGTCGCAAAGTCTTCGACAATATGCTTTGAAAGAGGTTTTAAATTTATTTGGCAGTACGGTACATAATTACTGCGTTGTCCAACTCGGTTGTTCTGCTCCTAAAGGCCATGGGTTAGCCAACTTCATACATCGACCTGGTGCCATCCAGCGGCCATTCACCCTCCGCGCGCCGAATCGCTCCTCCTCGACAGCCATCTTGAAATCGAAATTCAGCCCGTCGCCGTCAAAATAGATTTCGCTTCACCTCCGGCCGAACCAATCGTTACGCGAGTCCTCTCATGCAATTAGCCCTTTGCCGAAATGCAGATGTGGTTGAGTGTCGACAGAGCATATTCCAGGAGCTCCGTAGAGAGCTCCGCGGTGGAAGGTCAAGCTCTATTGGGTCGTCCGAGGCTTGGGGACGAGGAGCGGGGGACGAGGAGCAGCGGTGGACAACCACAGTGCTGGTGTTGGCAGCGTCGGGCGCAGACTGGTCGAGCGTCTGGATCTTTACTGTGGAGTTTCAGAGGTCAAGAGTTACAGGCGGAAAATGCGACACACCTCGGAGTTTGCCATAATATCGCCTGTGGGCTGCCAGCACTGGTACTGGGACGGAGTGTATTGTTGTGGGTGCATCGGAGCGTCCTGGTGAATGGAGGTCATCGATTGGCTGGGAATCGAGTACTCGTAAACGACTCGGAGTGGGAAGAACACCGCCCGACATGAGATTGTGATGTCCAATGGCTAAAGACTTGACGGACACTGCGAGAATAACACAGGAATTAGCATAAGCAGGGCGTTGACAGAGGACCTATACGCACCTGTAACACGCCCGACGGCCGCCGAAGGATGGCCCACATGCACAGAGGGCTTGATGAAGGTTTTTGACGATGCAGCAATAGCCCACGCGTTCGATCAATTAGCGTGGCGGGCTCGGGATGGCGGGCAGCTAGCTAGTGGGCACGATACTAGTCGGATGCTAGCGGAGGCCGCGCGAGCTGGGGACGAGAATGGTCGGTGGTGACGATGATCGTCGTGAGCTAGTGAGGAGATGCCGAGGATCGTGGGAGCCTAGTCACATCTCGTCACGGCGCCGAGACCCAACGAGGATCTGACACTTTTCGTGATGCTGGAGGGACGCTAAATGAGTGGTTTTGGTAAGAATTTCCCAATCAGGCAGGTGCACAGCATGTCACGTGGGGCTTGCACACCGTGCATGTCCGTTACCTTACAGTAAGGGTTAATACGATCAGGGCTTGAAAGTCAATCGGTTTCCAACGATCGGGTTGTAACGTCTCAGCTCTGAAGGACAGGGGAAAGGAAGGGTCGATAGGGACTGTGTCATGACATTGACGGCCAGTTCAGTCGAGTGGTTTTCGGAAATGGCGCTGCATGTCATTTGTGAGTCTGAGATGTTGTCGGAGAAAAAAAGACGAACTCGACCACGAGGCTAAGCTTTCCGTCCGTGGCCTTTTTGATTTCTTCCACGACCTTCTCGTCGTGATAGTCGACCACGATGTCCGCTCCCAAGCTCTTGACATACTCGTGGTTCGAAGGACTCGCAGTGATTACCTCTTTGTAGCCAGAAAGGTGCAACATCTGAATGGCATAGGCACCAACGGAGCTGGAACCACCCCAAACAAGTACAGGTACTTCACGATTAGGAGGAAGCGGGTGAGGGCTTCCGGCAGGCGGGATTGGGACCTTCATGTCGCTGAAGACAGCCCCGACAGCGGTGCTAAAGGCGAGTGGAATCGACGATGCTTCTTCATATCCCAAGTATTCTGGAATCTAGTGTCGCTATCTGCGTCGAAACTCATCTGGTGAAAATGAGGACATACTTTGAAAGTTTGAGGCGCGTTTCCGATGCTGAACTCCTGATAGTCCGAGTGCCTCGCAGTCTTACGGGATAAGAAGGAGGGGACCTGAAACAGGGATCATCAGAGGGTAGTCTTTGAGCTCTAAGGACATCATCGTACCCGGTCGCCGACTTTGATGTTCTGAACATCTTTACCAAGAGCGATAACCTCACCGGCAACATTGCCCCCACTCGTCCATGGGAAAGTCGTCTGTGGATGATCATGAGCGGGCGAAAGCGACTGCTGCAGGAATTATTCGCTCACGATAGAGCCATTATCGACTTGCTTTGCGTCGACAGGATTCTGAGCAGTGGCACCGTTCTTGATTAAGACCTCTTGGCCATCGAGGACCTGAGGGATATTGACATGAGCCAACGTCAGCGCTGTCTTCTGCTTGGGCTCTGTGAGTGATACCGCTCTGTCTGACGATGTGGGTTACTCGGCGGTCGAGGGAAACCCGCACCAGTGATTTGAAGGGAAATGCCCGTCGCTGGATAGTGGGGGACGAAAGACATGCGGCGAGGACATCAGCAATCTGGCAAGCGCTTTCGGGGGTACTTTCATACCTTTTGTTCTTTCGGTACTTTCCCTTTCCCTTTCCCAGAATACTTTTGGACATTTCATCCATTTCGGTGCTTTCACTTTCCCGACGGATACTTTCGGTGCTTTGAAATTCCGAGGAGGGCCTTTCGGTGCTTTCGCTTTTACATCTGATCCTTTGGGTACCAGCACAGAGTCAAATTTATTATAAGGCAATGAAGTTGTGGTAATCCAAGTACAGCTACTAGTAATTAGAATGCTATCTCGTGTGAATGGTGGTCTGCATACTTATTTACGTAGAAAGAATTGAAACGGTCCAAAGATTCGTGAAATTCGAAGTCCATTTCTGGCAGAAACTCGCGTCCAGCGCGTCCGATAAGATGAGACCCACGAAGAATCGTGTCCAAATGCACGACAGCCAGCAACGGCTCATCTTTTCCCCCCCGAACCGCGATATAATCGGGTTCTACCGCCCACAGTCCCGTCACATCACAGGGCTCGTCACCGACAGTGGAGAACCAGTGGATCAGCGCGCAAGGATAGCTAACACCCAGATGCTTGAACTGGAAGAGCAGCCGAACGCGCGCGACGTGCAGACCCTGGAATCCAGGAGCATCGGGGTCATGCTCAAGGAAGATGGTGTCGTAGCGCGGACCACCGCCGTACCAGGATTCGACCGCACGGATCCGCTCGTGGTGCATTCCTCCGACACCACAGACATCGCTCGGTGCATAGAAGATGGCGCGGGCGGAATTGTACTTGTATACACGTCCTTCAAAAGAGGAATCGCCGAACGAGTTCGTGAAGACGGGGCTGCTCGACATGAATGGCGAGCTCATGGATGTTACGCGGGACGCGCCGAGCTGCAGATGAATCAGCAAGTAGTCCGTGTTATAACGGACATGCAAACCTGGCTTTTTCGCGAGCTTGACTTCCCCAAGACACGTCGGACCCTCAACATCACCACCGTCATCGTCTTTGCCCTCACCCTCACCATCGCCATCACCATCGCCACCATCGGGGGCAGGCCCTGCCACCAATTCCTCTTCCGCCTCCGCAAGAGGGAACAACGACCCCAGCATCCCTCGGTCCTTGAAATGTATGCGGGCAGCGCGGAGCTTGTCGAGTCGTTGATTGGTGAGCAGCATCTGCGCGAGCGGCTTGTTTCGACTCGATCGCCGCCAAGGGCGCTTGACGGCCTTGATATGCTTGGACTCGGTGATGGAAGAGCAGAGACCGTTGGGGGCACCGAACGCGATGATCAGCTCGACGTAGTGCACCATCGAATGCTGTCGAGGGAGGGAGAACCCGTCGGGTCGAACGAGACGGAAGATCTCGCGCGCTTGATGGAAGCGCTCGACGGCCTGGCCAATCGCGAGCAAACAGTCCTCGTCAATGACGGACCGGCGGACAAGGTACGTGAACTCAAGCAGGGCGGAGACGGCATGCACCACTTGGTCGGGGACATGGCCAGCAATAGCGGGAAGATAGACCTGTTATGTACTCAGTCGGTCGTGTAACCTATGGAAGACATATCAAAATACCTTCATGAGCGCTTTCGAGTCGTTCCCAGTCCATTGCTTGAAGCCCCGACCAGTAGGGAACCGCCGCAGACCAGGGAACGACGGTACCAGTGCGATGCTGAAGTCGAGTTAGCGAGAGAAGGTGATAGCAGGATGATGAGACCCACCGACGGTCGATATCCGCCAAGACGCGTTCAGCGGCCGCCTTCGATTCGTGGGTAGCGTAGATGTACTGCTCGACCCAGTCGACGATGTGGTCCTTGAAGGTCCCTTTGATGATCTGGTGCAGAAGGTCCATCGAGATAAGCTCATGAATGTCTGCACGCGGCAGGTCGGCGGTGAAGGGCTACGGACGTCAGTACAGCATTTGCGAGCTGCTGGAGGCACCCACTATGATGTCTCCGACGATGCCAAAGCCGTCCCACAACTCTTTTAATGTACAGCCATCCAGTAGCGCTTCCGTCTCCTCTCGCGAACGTCGCGGACTAGGTCGATCCAGATCGTCGGGTGGCGCTGAGCAACTGACAACGAATGAGCAGAGGAGGGTCTATGTGCCGAGAAACGTACCGCGGACAACATCCCTGCACAATACAGGTGAGCAGAGCCTGCTCGGGATAGTCTGCGATGTACGGGCCGACTCCGTAGATGATTCGCCGGAAGTGACCATCGCCGCAACGAGTAACCTTCGGCGTTGTCATGTAGGGTCGGATGGGCTCGAGGATACGGCGGAGAGATGCGTGAAAGAGTTGACGGCGGAATTTGCGGAACTCGTTACTCCCTGCATATTGTCGAGTCGCTTCGGCACAGTCAGTCAAGGATGGGGCGGCGTAGCAGCAAGACCTACTTTTGGGAATGGCAAGAAAGCCCAGCAGTGCAATACCATCGCGATGGGCCCGCCGCGTCGAATTGAAGGTATTCCCGATCCCGCCATAGTACGGATAGAACTCGGTATTGCCCGTACCCACAGACGTCGTGGTCTTGTCGCTTCCTACGATTGCCGGCACAAATGCAGCGCCGTGTAGTTCCTCGTCCTTCGCGATCTCATCCTAATGGGTGCATTAACATTTCGGTAGGTTTTCGCAGGCAAGGGCACTTACAGCCTGCTCCCAAACCCAATTACCCGAGAAGAAGTCCATGTACTGGCGCTTTCCGTCCTTGTACACGCGTTTCGGGGCCCAGTCGATCTCATCCTTGAAGTCGGGGTTGCCGATTTGTCTCTCGAAGACGGCGAGCGGAGAGCGAAACCAGACCTCGTAGGTCTCAAGCATCCAGGACGGTGTCGCACCCTTTTGGGGGAACGGGCCATTGTACTTGACGGAGAACGTCTCCCAGGGCACATCACCGTGCGGAATGGCATCGATGGTGTCGAGGAGGTCGTCGTGATTAGCGAAGGGCGGATCTTGCTGATACATGGCGGCCAGCAGCTCCGCGAGTCGAGAAACCTTCTTGCCCGGCATCTCGACGTCGGTATACAGGAAGTCGGCGAATTCAAACTCGACTTGGTCACGGAAAGGAGTGTAGTCGTCGGGGTCTTGCTCCGGTAATGGCGGCGGAGGCGAGCCTGGAGGGAGCTCGTATCCTTCAGCATCGCAAGGTGCACCTGGAAGAATATCAGCTCGAGATATATTGTCCCGGGAAGTAGACATACCGTCGATAATTGGATGACGCTGAATTACGGTGCCTTGCCGAGAGATTGGGACGGCCTGGACGGGCGAAGGAGAACGCGATTGCGGAGGTGTCGCAGATGGACTGGGACTTGCGCGAGCTTCGCTCATCATGTCACCAAGCGCGTTGTCAAAGTCCTCCTGCAGCTCGTTCCGCTCGCTCCGAGTCGCGGGTCGTGCAGACTGTGTCGGAAGGCTCTCGTGGACCACCTGGTGCTGCTTTAGACTTCCAGCAGTATGGCAACCCTTTCCGCACACTGAGCAGCGATGCGAGGGGTGCGTGAAGCGTCGGCGGGCTCGTTGGGCGGGCATGGAGGTGGATGGGTGGGGATCCGCAGCTTATCGGGACTTGTACCTGGAGACGAAAATATTGCGTGATTAGCAGCATGTTTCAGTGGAAACACCACACGACGCAAATCGCGTGATAGGGACAGCAAAAAAAAACGCACAAGTCTTTTCCCCCCTCCCGTCCTCTTCCTATCTCGCTCCACCATGTCCAGCAACCGCCAGCCCAACAAAACATACGCAGCCGCCACCGCCCAAGGCGTCAGAGGAGCTGCCGCTACACCTCCGCCTCCGGTCCCCCTGCCAACCAAAAAACCCGCCAAAAAAGGCGCCGTACCCGGTCCCCGCGTCGGCGACATGCAGCTTCGCGGTCTGCGCGCCCGCCAGCCCGGACTTCCCGACATGCCAGGCACCAAGCGCACCAGCGACGAGGTCCGCGAAGAAAAGGCTGCCAAAGCCGCCGAGCAGCAGAAGGTCGTCGATAACCACGAGCGTGCAGTGACGAGTGCGGCTGTCATTGGCCACCGCATTTCCGAGGAGGATGCCAGTCGAAAGGTGAATGCGCATCGTCCAGCGGAGGTGTCGGTGGCCAGAATGTCGCGTACACGTCCCGAAACTGCCGTTGCTGGTGAGACTGCTAATACTCACCTGTAAAGAAGTCACTGACCTTGTCGACAGCGAAACCTGTGGCGGGACCAAGTGGTGGTGAGTCGCAGCTTGCAGATACGTTGCACGGCTGATGAATCCAGTAACCCCGGCTCCTCGAAAATTGCTTGCCCGCGGGACGAAGACTGCGGCAGCCATCCGTCAGGCTAATCGTTCTCCACGTAAGCTTCCAGAGTTCCTTGTAATGTGTAGTACTCACGAATACCCATCCACAGCCATCATCGACCCATTCGAGGGCGACGCCACGGACGACGAGTACCAGCCGCCTCCGGAGCCCCTTGCTGTTGACGAGCCATCGGAGGACGATGTCATGGACGCTTCGGAGGAAGAAGGTCGCCCGAAGAAAGGTAAAAAACCGGCCGGCGCCAAGGCCAAGATCTCTGTCCGCACTCAAGTCGAGGGCAAGCGCGCGGAGTTGGCAAGTGCGGGACGAAAGCGGGCTGCTTCTGTTGCTCGGTACGTTCATTTCGTCGTGTTCCCAGCTTGACAGATGACACTCGCCAGATTGTCGCCAGCGCCGGTCTCGACAAAGATGATGCGACTGGACTTTGCGGCGCTCAAGACTCCGAACGAGCAAGGGCGCTCATCTACTCCCGCCGCCTCACTCATGCGCGGGAGATCCTCGAGCTCTGGCATCGGCTCCGTGCACGCTGGTAGCAGTCGGGGTCGCAGTACCTCCAGTGGTGCTGGCTATGAGCGTGACGATGATGGGATTGGGTTTGGCGGTATCGATTCGGACGCAGACGATACGGGTGAGCGCGAGGCTGCGCGGACGTCGACGGCTGGCGGGAGAGCAGCTCGAAAAAATGTATGTGGTCGTATGCTGGAAGCTTAGACTGATCGTCACTTGTTACAGTCACAGACTGCTTTCGCCACCATCGTCGAGACTGTCGTGCCCGGAGTCGTCGTTCCAGCTTCTCGGCACATTCCTGCAGCTCAACGCGCACGCGGACGATCCAACCACAACCTCGAGACTCTCCCCTTGGCCATCCGCGATGCCCTCACAAAAGACGTCTTCCCTCACTCTATTGAAGCACACTTTACGGCGAACCCGAATCCTTGGACCGAGATCAGTCTAGAACGAGTCTTTGGGCTCTACACGGAGGTCACAAGAGAGGAGGATCCTATGGAGAAGGATGCGCGAGTGCAGAAGACCATGCATCACCAGGCGCGCTATCCTTGCTAACTTGTCGTGATCTCCTCATACTCCCCGCAGGTTGTCCAAAAGTTCCACACCTTCCGCAACAAAATGGCGTCGACGGCGGTGGACATTGCCCCCGGAATCATCGATGCTTACGCAGAGAAGGAAGGGCTGACGCGGGCGCAAGCAGTGGGGGATCTGCTCGAGATTGTGCATCCGGAGATGGAGATACCATATTTCTGCTTCCGCGAGGTCGAGTACGACGCGGACGGAGGCGTCTACCCGCGGGTATGTCCTTGCATATGCGAGAAGATGTGTCTCACTCCTTGTAGGGCCTGTATGAGAGCGAGGGTGTCTTGCGCGTCTTCTCCGCCTTCTGCAGCTCCACGAAGCGCTCTGGCGCCCTCGGTCCCATCTACTTCAACCACAACGACCCTAACACCTGTCCCCGCGGTGCCCTCGTCCTCGCTGTCCAGGCAGTTGCGTGTTCCGAGCTCATTCCGCCTCACTGTACTAATCTATGTCAGCTCAAGCGCGCCTTCAATTACTCCACCTCCGGCAGCCTCGTTCTTACCAAGTCCTCGACCACTGGCTTCTCGAAGGCGAACTGGGACGACCATTGGGAGTACCCCGAGGGTGTGAAAACCCCCGTTGCAAGCACCTCGTCGATTGTCGCATGCGTCGAGCAGCTGACTGCAGATCAATGGCGGCGTATCGTCAAGGCCGCGCAAGTCTTTGCGGGATCGTCCAGCAACACCGCAGACCGCCAGGATGACGACGTGGGTGCCATCGCGCAGATCTGGAGGCAAAAACACAAGCTTAGTGCGGTGGTGGACGACGACAACGACAACGACGAAGCGGTGATGGACAACGGCTCTAACAACGACGAGGTGGTGGACAACGACGCCGACGACACCATGGTGGATGACGATGCGGAGCAGGTCATCCCCGGGTCGTCTACTCATGTGTACGTCGTGTCTCTTCTATCAGGCTGCGGTAGCGCTGACGCTATTATCAGGCATTCTTCGAGCCCGAGTCCCGCGCAGGGTTCTTGAGTTACTCGCTGTGTTCTTAACTACTCTACATACAACGTTATGCCGTCCATGTATCGTTATGCGTCAATCTATGCCATATGCCCAATCCTTTTGCCCGACCTTTTTGAGCTTTCACCGTCTTTCATTGAGCTTTGACGCCGACTCTCCTTCAGACCTTTCATGAATTTGAATGCTTTCAAAGTACTTTCAACGCAACCGGACCGGGCTTTGAAATCATCTGTTGCCTTTCGCAACTTTCAGCCCTTTTGTCCATTTCGGTACTTTCAAAAGCACCGAAAGACACAAAAGGCGGATTTGCCAGATTGCTGATGGAGCGGCGGGTCGAAATTTGTAGAAGAAACCGACGAATACTCCAAGAAATGCAACGAGGAGAGCCTGCTTCATAACACAAGAAGTGAACCGAAAAGATTTCGTGATTTCGCGTCACCCTGACGCGAAGCAAGCACAGTAAGCGGAATTCGCAACCTCCGCTTCGATCCGGCGATGGGAGGGAATGAGAACCGATCACAGAGATATCACGGCCAAATTCAGATCCGCAGTATCCACGAACATGAATTAAGAGTGAGTATGGTCGGGAAAGAGGCTCAAAAAAAAGTTAAAGAAAACAGGAAATCAGTTGGCCGTCAGTCTTGCATAGGGGTACTCAGTCTGGATTCCAAGATGGGTTGCGATGCCGAAATTACTAGATGGCCTGTAATATTCCGGTAGTGGCGTGGGATTCGAACCCACGGCCGTTACGTTACGGGCAGTCAGAGTAGCGGATTAAGGCGCGATTAAGGCGCGACTAAGGCTTCAGGATTATGGAATTAAAAATAGGCCATACTGGCCCAGAATTGTGCGAAAATCGCCGTCAACTTTGACCGCCCCAGCTCGATTTGAATTCTGCTGTGATTATGGATGCGATTCTACGCGTGAAATAATTTGCACCTTGTTTCCACCTCCCGACGCGTCTTGCATAGCCAGCGATGGTCATCTAGATGCCACGATCCACCCGATGTACATGCCGCACTGAGGCCTTGTTAAACACCTACAAGGGAGTGCGGTCGCTCCGCTCCCGCCCCGGTCCGGCCCGCAAGAGCTGTGCGGTACACGTCATGCCGAGAGCTTGCTTGACATCCGAGGTAAGCTCTTTTAGAGAAAGGTAATGTTCAGAATAACAAAAAATTGCCGCAGATTGCAAATAGCAGGTTACCAGCAGGTAACCTGTCAGTGGCCAGGTAGCTTCTTTTAAGACCCGAGTTTAAGGGTCTGATGCGTGTTACTGGAAGAGCTCACAGATTGCTCAAAGACGTGAAAGAGCACGAGTTAGATCCGTAGACGGCAATCACAAGTGTCATCCCAATTCAGTAAAATACACCCGGATTTTTTATGTTCCATCTTGGGCACAACGAGGCCACTCGAAACAATTAAAAATAGGACATGAAAGGGATCAAAATGATTTTCTTTGACGCTGAGAGGGACAAAGAGGTTTGAATGCCTGCATGCAGGTTACCTGCTGTAAACCTGCTATTTGCGATCTGCTGCAATTATTGCCTCCTGTGTTACAATGTATGGTTTGACTCGAGCTAAATGGAAATCTGGCTCGTTCGCGCGGAGTCTGAGTGCAACGAACGCTCGTGCATTCTCATCTCTGCACTCCTGCGCTTCATTCCACTCGCTAGACCGAATCCCTGGCGGCATTGACGATACTAAGTTCGCATGGAAAAAAGAATCGTTTCATGAAAATGGTTTCATTTACACTGTACAGCCGGACTCCGAAATGAACGGACACCAACTTGAACTCCGAATGTTTGAATTCTCATTACAGACTACTGGTATGCGTTGGGGCCAGGGTGCGCCGGGCTTATAATGTATGGTTTGACTTGAGTTAAATCGAAATCTAGCTCACTCGGCGCCGGAGCAGAGCACCATGAACGAACATCAAAACAATTGTTGAGAAAACCTAGTGAATTCTCCGTGTGGACCTGGAATTGGAGGGCTAGGTATTGTTTGCCAAAGCAGGGACTAGTAAGAAAAAAAAAGGGATGGAGTTACAAATGCAGCGTCCCGAGCCCGCGACGAACGAGCTACCCGCTGACAACAATCGAACGTCCTGCGCTTATTGAACGCACGATGCAGAAGCACACATCGGGACTATCTATGGATAAAGCGCGCTGTATATCTCTCAGTCCCTCAGGCTGATCTCGCTGAAACGCTGACTATAAGAGTAGCTGTGAAATGCGAAGAGCTGCAAAGCAACCCAACTCAAATCCAACAAAACTCAAACAAGCTGCGTGCAAGTTCGGGGAGTTCCAGCAAAGTATATGCTGGTTGCACACCCAGCCTGAGAGAGCTCGATAGCGACGATCCAACCAAATGCAATCCAAATTCCTGTTCAATTCCCAATCCAATCAATCCTATCCAGTCTAGTCCAGTCCTATCCAGTCCAGTCCCAATTCCAATTCCAAATCCTTCCAAACCAAACCAAACCAAATCCAGACCAATCAAACTCACTGGCAGAATCCCACGCGATAAGATTGCCTTGAAGAACACCCAACCCAGAGCCCGATAAGGGATGAATGCGGGGGCGTCGTATATTTTACAGTGAGTACAATGGCTGTTTAAATAGTAGAAGTAGTGTAATCTTGTTTAGAAAATGCCGAAGACGCGTATGCGTCGGCGCGTCGAACGCGTATGCATCGGCACGTCGTCAGCTCGGATCCCCGCTCTAGACCGCCCGAATATCAGCTGTTGCGTCTCTTTCTCCGAGTATCCCCGAGTTCCCGTTAAGGTGTGTCCGTTATCTGCTGATCAACAATTCGGCTCGTCATTCCGTTGAGGAACGGCAATGCTCGGCTGATCAGATCACTCTGATTGCCTCCCGCCGCGCCAGGAACAAGGCTTGCCAGGGCTCCGGCCTGTTAGGGATAGAGCCGAGGTGGTTCCATGGTCGCGATCCTCGCATTCTCGTCCTCATGGTTGGTAGTTGTGCGTAGTATTCGAGTCATCGCCGAGGTTGAAAGCTGCACCAAAGGTTGAATTTTGGAAAATGCAGGTGCGTACACTTCCCCTGCTCATCATCGCCGCAGTAGCTCGCGAGATAAACGTCGAGTTTGAAACAGCCAGGGAAGGAAGAGTCTGGAAGACTGGGTCCAAGCGTAAGTATCTCTATACAAGGGCACGATTATCGACTAAAGCTACTGCATGCAAACCAACAGGATGCCCAACGACCAGACCCCGAAAAGAGTCGTATACAGACCCGGAATCAGGACCAAAGCCGCGTTTTTTCCCCGACGCAGGCCCGCTCGACTGCGCGGGGTTCCCTCCGTCTGTCGCACTTCCCGACTGGATTGCACCTCCGCCTCCTGGCGAAACCGCTGTGTTGCCACCACCAGACGCGGCGCTGGAGCTTGTAGGGGTAGAATCCGGCGCGGTGATGGATGTGCTCGTGGAGGTACAGTTCGGAGAGTCATGTGCGGCTGCGACGATGAAGAATTCTTCAGATTCGAGGACAAAGTGCCCGAGGTAGGCCGGGTCGTTGGAGGTGAAGTTCATGCGGACCTGCAAATGGCTTAGTGACTGAGGTGGTTAACGGAGGGGGGAGAGCGGGCTTGCCTTCCAAGAGCCGGGATCGAGAGTGAGGTTGGAAGTAACATATTCGAGGGGTTCCTGGAGGATTAACTGTTCGAGGATGAATATCGCGGGCAGGAGAGGCGGTGAACCACGGGCGCACTGCTGTAGTTTGTACACCGGCGTTGAATCCATTCCCCGTATTGATAACCTCCGTTGTCGCGTGTACCGAGAACGTCTGTGTATTTGATAAGGGGCGAACTCCAGACGAAAAGGAAGGAAACTCACGCTGAACAACATGTCGATTGGATCCACCTGCAGACCCAAAAACGCAACGGGGCCAATCAACGCGCTTTGCACGATGACGTCCCCGCCTTTTGGCGTGGTGAATCGGACGGGGCGGTAGTTGGGGTCGGTGAGGCTTCTGATGGGTGTGAATGTGCCAGCGCTGCATGGGACGCCGGAGTCGGGGAGGGAGAAGCTGTTGGAGAGCGCAGAGGTGGTGGAGACGAGGGTGTTGCCGTTGTCAATTGTGCCGTTCATGCGCGCGTGGTAGACGCCTCCAGCGAGCTGTCGCAGTGGATGAGCGTCGAAGCTGGGCGGAAGAGAAGGAGACTGCGTACCCCGGGATGGAAGGTATAATCGAATCGAGTTTGTTGGGTAGAAGAGATATTGGCGACTGGAGGATATTCAACTTAGAAGGGAGAAAACGACTAGAACGCACTCATGATATCGACAACGTCGTTGCCCTTGGCTGTCAAACAAGTGAGCATCCATACACCGACGCGGCCGTAGACGCACCGTCGGCAGTGCCAGCAATGAGCTCGAACGTGATGTTGTTGAGCAGTGCACGTTCCATTAGCCCACGCATTCACACCAAGTTGAGGGACAACTCATCATGTGCAGCCTCGCCCTTCCACACCCACTCGAACGTCGCAAATTCGTCAAACACCTGCGCGCTGGTGGTCACCGAGCTAATGGTATCGTCTCCCTGCGCGGACACGAGGGTCGTTTTGAATAGGAGGAAAAGAACGGCGGGGAGGATTCGAAGTGGGGAGCAAAGCATCGTTGCTGAATGAGCGAGTGGGGAGAGGGTAGAGCGGAAGTGTTTGGCGTTGTCAGGCACTGGCGGGTTTTTACATGCCTGTACTCGGGATAGACGCCCAGACGTCGACGTTCATCTAACTTGAGGACTGTGATAAACGATGTCAGTAACGGCGATTGGTTTGGCGCTCACCCGTTGCGTTGCAGAGTGTTTCGTCCGATGGCCATTGGGCTGGAGATGGAGAAAGGCTGGAGTACCCCTGGACGGTCCAGGATTCCCCGGAGGCGTAAATCGAGAACGGAAGTGACTTGGCCTGGAGCGGCGCTTGACCACTGAGTGAAAAGGGACAATGTGAGCGCTGATAATCATCTGACGAGTTTACAGCACTGGCAGCCAGAACACGTACAGTGCGAGATTCATGGCACAGCGACGCGGCATACATCCATTCTCCTCGTCGAATGGATTCAGTAGCCCGTATCCACCAAGCGAGTGGCTGGTTGCGAGAGGGTTGAGGCCCGGAGTTACGCTGTGCGCGGATTGACAGGGTATATTAGGTCGATGAAAGATTGGTGATTCAATCCCGCGTAATTGAAACGGCGTCGCGTTATTCTAGACATACTCACCGTCAAATGTATCCCGGGTTAGAGCATGGCACCATCCTGCACCGTACGGGACCGTAGGGATTGCGCCAGCGACGCTCAGTGATGAGACTATGGCGGTGGGAGCAAAGCGGGTCACATCCCTGATGGCTTGTGACACTCCTTTTCAGCAACCACCATGTTGGACATATCGATAGGCCTGTGAAAACACGGAGAGTACATCGGACTCCTACTTCGGAACCCTTCCATCTTCCTCCGCCAGTGCGTGGTCGATAGAACAACTGGGAAACTGTCGCTCTACAGCTTCACGGAGAGAGCATTGGCCCTCCCAATCGCAGCAGGTTGCGAGTACTTTGTTAACGTGAGTTCCTTCTCTTTCTGCCCTTCTACGGTCAGATGAAAGACTCCGATAAGATTGCGGTAATCTCGGACCGTTACCGGCCCGTCGGGTGTGGATGTACCGGTTCCGAACCTGCTCAAGACGCTACTTCAAGTCTTAGAGTTAGACGTGGTCGTATTCTTTTGCCTTTTAACCGCCACTAGCCCTACGCTTTCGTCTGGTCGAAATGGAAACCAAGTCCGATAATCGCTGCACACGTAACAGCTGCTGACGCCCTGACCGACCCGCGCTGCCGGGGATCACATTTAGATCATTTCGGGGCCCGTATTTCTTCCCCGACGACGATGCAGTTACCACCAGGAATCGCCTTCCTCGGACGGGTTACCCTCCGCGTCCTCAGCCGTCCTATCCTTCTTGGGCTCGCAGGACACTACGCCGCACGACGCGCCGGCGTCTCTCTCCCGAGCTGGGTTACCGTCATCCTTGCAATCGCCAGCCTCCCAATCTACATCGCCTACAAAGTCCACGCCAAACTCCGTCGTCAGCGCGCTGAAGCGGAGAAGTTGGGTGCGCGGTTGGCGCCTGTGCTACAGGGGAAGAGATTCGGGAACCTCGATTTTCTGGGGACGATGGTGTATAATCGTGTCCATGGTTACCCCGGAGATGGGTTCAACGAGGTTGTGGAGGAGTATGGGCCTGTCGTCAACTTCCGGGTTCTCTGGATCGATGCTTTATTGACGGTACGTCTCGCATTTTCTGCTGTGTCATTGGGCTGAGCGGAGAGACAGGTATGGCCGGAGCACATCAAGCATATCCTCGCGACGGGGTTCACTCACTTCGAGAAAGGTATTTCCTCCTCAATGTACTCGCTGTTTGTGATTAACAGCTGGGTGTAGGGAAGCGATTCCAAGCTGAGATGGACAGCGTGCTCGGGAGCGGTGTATTCAACTCGGACGGTGAGCATCCTTTGGCTTC
Organism: Mycena amicta; assembly: GCA_029282125.1. Lineage (NCBI taxonomy): Eukaryota > Fungi > Basidiomycota > Agaricomycetes > Agaricales > Mycenaceae > Mycena > Mycena amicta. The sequence goes on along the minus strand of JARIHP010000102.1, from coordinate 49,003 downwards.
TGCTCGTGTCCTTACCCTCCGCAGGCGAAATGTGGAAATTCCACCGCGCCATGACCCGCCCCTTCTTCTCCAAAGACAAGATCTCGCACTTCGATATCTTCGACCAGCATGCCGACACCGTCGTCAAACTCCTTCGATCCCGTACGCGCGCTGGGTATGCAGTCGACTTCCAAGACCTCATCGGGCGATTCACGATGGACTCGGCGACCGAGTTCTTGTTCGGGACGTGTGTCAACAGTCTACATGCGAATGTGCCGTATGCGCATAACGTTGGGTTCCCACCGCCCCAGTCGAATTCGGCGCAGGCGGAGACTGCGAATAGGTTTGTGCAGGCGTTCAATGAGAGCATGCAGGCGAGTCTACGCGTCTTCTGATTCTGGAAGTCTCTGCTCAGGGTTCGAGCGACGCAGGTGATTGCGGAGCGTGAATACATTGGCGCGATCTGGCCGCTGTGGGAGATGTGGGAGGACAAGACGAAGAAGCCGATGAAGGTCGTCAACGCGTTCCTCGAGCCGATCATCCATGCAGGGATTCGGAAGAAGCGGACGAAGAGCACCGAACAGAAGGAGGAGAGAGAGGCGCAGACTTTACTGGAGGAGCTCTTGATGTCGACGGATGGTGCGTACTTGAACTTTGCATTCCTTCTGTTGACCTTGGCGTTGTAGACCCTAAGGTGCTTCGCGATGAGATGTAGGTGATTTACCACTCATTTTCGTTCGATACTCATGGCTCCAAAGACTCAATATCCTTCTCGGTGAGCAATCTGTTCTGCTCTGGCTTCCCCACTCATCGTATCTAGCCGGCCGCGACACGACCATGCACGTCATGACCATGGTCATCTACTTGTGCATCTCCTCTTCTCATCTCTGACAGCAACTACTCATATCTTTACAGCCTCGCAACTTATCCTGATGTGTGCATCCGCTTGCGCGGCGAAGTTCTCAGCCACGTGGGCCCAGTACGTCGCCCAACGTACGACGACATAAAGGACATGAAGTATTTACGGGCCGTGATCAACGGTGCGCCGGGCGTTCCGTCTGACTTTCTCGTCAAACTAACCTGTTGGGAAGAATCGATGCGTCTCTATCCCTCCGTGTACGTGGGCTGCTAGGGCTGAATACTGGGTTGATTTTCTCTACAGCCCGTTCAACGTGCGCGACTGCGTCGAGTCTACGACCTGGCCCTCGCCCGATCCGACTCAGAAGCCGATATACGTGCCAGCCGGAGCCAAGGTACCCTATAGCGTGTTTATGATGCATCGAAGGAAGGATTTATGGGGCGAGGATGGTGCGTCACACTCTTTTGTGAGATGAAATGCGATTGGGATGACTGCAGCGGAAGAATTCGACCCGGATCGCTTCATCGATGAACGACTGAAGAAATACCTGCTGAATAACTCATTTGCGTTCCTTCCGTACGTTCTGCACTTCTGTTTCTCACTTCCTGCCTCATTCACATGCAGTTTCAACGCCGGTCCACGCATCTGTCTTGGACAACAGTTTGCTTATTCCGAGATGTCCTTCATGCTCATCCGCCTTCTGCAGAACTTTTCTGCGTTTGCGTTGGACGAGGCGGCGTTTGCGCCGGGTGCCCTGCCCCCGCCGGAGTGGAAGGGTGCGAAAGGGAGGAAGGGCGTGGATCGGTTTAGGCCGAAGATGCATTTGACGATGTATACGACAGTAAGTGGTTGGGTTCGTTGGCAGAGAAGACGCTGATCAGGTTTGTAGGATGGGATGTGGATTACTGCGACGGAGGCGAGCGAGATGGCGGAGTGACATCTGCGGAGGGTATTTGAGCGGTTTCAAGTACTGTCTTATTTGGGCGCGAATAAACCCATCGATCCTACTCGTATGTCTCGCAGTCGAACGCCGCCGCACCATGTTTCCCAAAGACAAGCTCGTCGTTGAAGTACACCTGCGCGAAAAGTTTAGCAGAGCCCCAAGGAACCGAAACAACGAACGCACATCGTTGTAGTCCACATCGATGCACTTGCCGCCGCCGGTGGGACCAACATGCGGGCAATGAACCTTCGAGTTTCTCTCTGTTAGCGCTCCCACAATTCCAAGCAGTAACGCGACACGTACCTCCGGCCTTATCAACGCCAACTGCGCATGAATCAACCGACAGATGACGTTATCCCCCCACACCTCGTCCCAGTCGCCAAAGTCCCTCTGACTGAGTATACTTATACACTCGTCGGGGGAGGCATAGACTTGGTTTGCGCCGACGCAGGTGGTTGCTTGCCCGGCGCAGAGATTGGCGATGGTGACGTTGGGGCCTGAGGGTGTGAAGAAGCCTGGGTTGACGATGTTGATGACTTTGGGGACGTTGGGGATCCATGCCTCGTATGCGAGGACGGCGCCGGTTGGATCGAAGTGCCAGAATGCGATCTGTTGGTGAATTCTTGAGCGGAGAAAACGGGAAAGCGCAGGCGCGGACGCACCTGCTTCAATTTCGTAAGGAACGCTCCCGTTGAGTTATCCGGATTCAAGGTGCTCTCGGTGAAGTAGACGGTGCTTGCGGCTACTTGTGGGCACGTCGATGAGAAGTGGACGACATCCGCGCGGGAGAAGACGTTGTTGGGCGGGAAACCGGAGGGGACGGGCGCGAGACCCCAGAAGTACTCGATAGAGTCTTGGAATCCGAAAAATTCGCCTACGGGGGTGATGCGACCACTTGCGTTGACGTTGAACAGCCCTTCGGGGATGTTTCCTGTGAGGACGGCGAGGTTGTGAGGGTAGACCGTGACTAGGGTCATTTCAGGGGGAGCGGATAGAGGACTCGGAGGTCAACGCACGATTATAAATCGATTGGATGGTGGCCCTGTTGCGGTTGTACCAATGTGGTTTTGTATTTTTGGCCAACGAAGAAACTGCGATTAGGAAGAGGGTCGACCAGAGGTGTAAGGAGTGAACCCTCATGGATACCGTGCGGCAGGGGAGCAGAGAGGGCAAAAGAGAAGATGCCCATCGGTGTTAGCTGGGCTTTATAAGATGCCAGCGATGAGTATCTTGCTCTGAGACCGGCGTTCTCCATCACGGGGTAGGTACTAGTACTCCCCATTCGGCTACACGATAGAGCCCGCCGAGTACTCGAGTGAGTTCCCAGCACAAGCGGCGTGCTCGCAGGATAGCAGGGGTTATTGCGACCGGCCCACCGACAGAGCTCGCGGGTTCTGTAGAGCCAGACGGTCAGCGTTCGAGTTCCTCGCTGATACTTTGGGCGGGGGGTCCTTCAGGCGTGTGAACGCACCGGGCCCTCAGCAACCCAGTACGGGAATTGTCCGAATCGCTAGCCAAAACGCTCGGTATTTTCGGAAGCTGTGGGTCTGGGCGGGGGCCGATTCCAATGAATAGAAGAGCTAGACGTCCCGCAGGCCGTCGATTCATAAGACGGCCAGCCAGCTAATGCCTCAACGGTGGAAACTTGAATTCAATCGTCCCAGAACCACATAGAAGGAGTGAGCTGGAGTGAGAGCCACCGACGGGTCATCAGGGACCCGCAGAGTCAAAGACCCTCGACTCGAGCACGAAGAATCGACAGAGAGAGGCTACGTGGCAGCAACGTGGCAACAAGCGAGATCATGATTGGGTGATTGACGTGAGGTGCCTGATTCCGGCGACCACCGCCTGAGCGACCAGGACGAATCCACGCACATCCAGCCTTCATCGACATGCACGACCTCAACCGCGGGCTAGATAACTCAATCCGATGGCGCGCGAGAAGATTCGAGTCGGCAGGACCAAGACGAAGCTCGATATACGAATGGATCCTCACGGAGCCCCGTGTACTACTGTAGTAGATGGTCTGCCCGGTCATCCGCGGCAGGACTCGCGATATGTGACCGGAGGACGGGTTGTCAACTAGGACGTGCACCGAAGAACCAAGTGCGTTTGTCGCTAGAAAGTGGTGGACCGCCGAATGGAATGCCAGTGGAGTCGATTCCGGAGGATTGAGGTAAGTATTCTTCATGCCAGCTTGGTCTCAATACTGATCTTTACTCGCTAGCTCCATTCCCTAGTCTATATCTTCCCTTCGCGTGTTACACTGGTCCTTATTTACTCAAGCCGCCGGTGGTGAAATCTACTGGAATGGTCGTGATTTTTCATTCGCCGAATCGACGCCGATGTATTTACCTTGCTGCTATTTTGGACCTCGCTCGCAACCTACAAGCTTTCTGTTTTCTGTCAACAATTTCGCGTAATAACTATTTATAGCAGCCCTCCGCGAAAACCCCTCGACTCGGACGCGCCTGCATCGAGTCACTTTTTGTGACACGCACGTACACACCTCTTGCCTTTAACCCGAATGTTCTACCAGCGGCACCTGTGGGACCTCCCCGTGGAGCTCCTGGAGGAGGTCCTTCTCTACCTCGATCTGGACGACCTTCAGGCCTGCCTCTACGCCGGAAGTTACATTCTGCACACCGTCGTCGCGGCCTCCGTCAAAATCGCGTACAAAGCACAGCTTGAAGTGGCCGGGGTCGAGCAAAACCCACACTGGGCCGGTCTGACGGCGGAATCGACGGTGGCACGCCTGTTGCGGCTTCTCAAACGCGAGATTCGTTGGTTCACCTTCACGCCAACGACTGGCTTCACGGTGGAACTCCCGGAGACCGCGCAGATGTACGATACGATTCCGAATGGGATGGTCATCGCGGATCTCCCCGACGAGTCGTTCGACCCGAGTCTTCCGACAAGGATCCAGTATCTGTGCACTGTTCCAAAACCAGACGTCGACGTCGAAGATACGGAGGCATGGACGACGGTCTACGAAGACGACCCGTTCCTTGCATTCGCGGCGATTCCAGACGAGAATGATATGTTGGCGGTGGTCACCTGGTGAGTGGCATGCGTTGCCTGGATGAGTGCTTGAGATTTTACACCAGCTGCCGTCGCGGGCACACGACGGATGTGGCGGCTGTTAACCTCGAGCTGCGGTTCTTTTCGACCGGGGCCCTTCGCGACGATGTCGCCCAACCGATGATATACCTTCAAGATACGCTCGCGACGACGGATGGATATAACCATGTCTGCATTGAAGTCGTCGGGTCGACGGTGGCGATTCTGCTCAACTGCGTGAAGATCGTGTATGCGGGCGGAGTCGAATATCATGGGTTAGGACGCGCACTGCACCTGTACGACTGGAGATCTGGACGGCCTCTCATTGTGCGCTCTCCTGGCCTCATGCCTTGTTTCTCGAGTACTGACCCCGTCCACCCGTAGCGACCGCTTGGATGCGCAGAACCCAAGTTCACGTTCATCGCGCCGGACGTTCTCTTGCTCGCTGGCTACCCGCACAATAATCAGCTCTACGTCCTCGCTATTCCACAGCTCGAATCCGACGAGCAACCCGTCACGATTGACCTGGACGTTGATGCCATGGCCTTTTCTCTCCCGCCGCTCCAAGCCCAGCGCTCTATTCTCGCCGAGTCGTTCGGCTTCAAGGGTGCTATCCGAAGCGGGGAAAACTATGCCACCAACGCCGTGGTGGACCTCCAGTCGCGGTTCCACTTCCGCGATTCGGAGGGGATAACACTTGTCTCCTACAGCACGGCACGGTTCGAGAACGTCAGCTCCGACCCGGTGTTTCACCAGTATATCGAGGAGGACGTGTTCCAACATATGTTCGTTCTCCGTCGCAAAGCGTTGCTGGATATCTTTCGTCAAGGTCAGCCTGAGCCTCACGACGGCCGCCGAGAGGCACATCCTTGGGACAGCTGGGGGCCGACCTGCACACGCTTCCTCGACCCTGAAGTGCTACCCATCGACGGCCTCATGACCACCGCCGGACAGCGCATCGTCACCTTTGCGCGCAACGACTCGGACTCGGACCCTGCGCCGATTCGGATCCTGGATTTCAACGAATGGACTGTGGAGAAGGCGATTCTGCGGTATAATGCCGACAAGCGACCCGATTTGTGGAACACGATCGTCACTAGTCGACATGCCGAGGAAAATATGAGTCTTTCGGTGCATCCTGAAGGACAGGAGTATAAATCCACAGTGCGAATCGTCCTCGCTGATGACAGCAGCGACGGCGATGTGCCAGCTGAAAGAAAATCCCCTGCTGGTCTACAGGGCTCTTTTTCGGCGTTTACGGTTTCCCCACTGACCTCCGCTCTCGCATACGTGCAAGTCACTTCGGCGGAGTTGTACGACTTTGACGTCGTGCATTTGAATAACTCGAGCGTTCTGGGTATTTCGACTGTTTGGGTGTGTGCTTTCTTCGTTTGGTTCTTGCGTGTTAGTTCTGATATTTGTTCTTGTAGGAAGAGAACGCGGGTCGGGATGTTACATCTGTGCAGGTTTTGCATTTCGGATGAGGGTTGGGAACAGGTGGATTTGTCTCGCAGTATACTAGTATTTTGTGTTTATACCTAGAGTTATATCGGAAATATTCAAGGCATCGGGACTACGGCCGAAAAAGGTCGCATCAGCTCCGAAAACAGATCGTCACCGTGTGACCATCTTTCTTGTCTCTCTCCGTCATGAACGCGTCCTACAACTGGCGCGCGGCTTGAAGCTATACAGCTCTTGCCATGAAGATTGTGTCCACGGCCCACGCACCTGAAGAACATCCAATCCTCTACTAGTCAAAGCAACGCGGATTCGCTGATGTCTCTCCCTCGATGGTCACCGGTGTGAGTGGCGGCACATCATTCTCCGCTCTGTCAACGCTCACCGATACCCGTGTCATATTTCAGTCGCTGATTCCGTGCTCTGGCGTCGAAAATGGACCACTACAGAAGCTTCTACCGGCTACTACTCGTTGACCGTTTCGAAGGAATCTGACCTTCTTGAAGCCGACGATACCTATTCTGGTCAGTTATAGTGGAGTATCCACGGCCAGATCTATGGCGACCATCTTCAGTGATGCAACGACACAGTCGAGCTATCTTTGGTGCCGCCGATAGATGTAGCAGGACGGGTTCGCGTCGATCTCCTCATGGATACGGCGCAGGTAGCGTTTTAGTTGGTGATTCTGTCCGGGTGCGTACCACTCGATCCTTCCCCGAAGAAAACCACCCTGAATCTTTCAACGCAGCAGATTCATAAATGGTTTCATTCCCTCCCTCGTCTGGTCTTCGTTAGGCTCTAGCGCATTTTGTGCGCCGTCTTCGCAGCCTCACAGCTCGGAGAAGAGTACCCGCCTCGAAGACGTTTGCAGGCACCGCTGATTACCGCCCATCCGTTGCTTGCAACACACTATCTCTCTCATCAAGGGTTCCTCTATCTATATCCTCTTAGGCGCCTTGAGCTATTCCAAGGGCTATAAATCATCCTGCTGGGGCTCTCTGCGGTATCCACCGACGCGCTTCCCTTCCCTCTTCAAAAAACCGTCACCTTTCAATTCCTCTTCCTCCTTCGTTCAGACTTTATTCTACATCTCCCCGCGACACGCTCCGTCATGGTCCAATGGAACAAAATTCTCGCTATTGGCTCCGTCGCTGCCGGCGTAGCGTTGCTGGGCCTCGTCGCATTTGATGTCCCGTTCTTCAAGCAGGTGTACTTCCTCCGCATCGAGCTGGGGAACGGGAACGTCACCACTGCCGCCAACCAGACGACTTCATTCGTGGACCTCGGCGCGTTGGGATTTTGCACAGACTTGCAGGACGGCCGAGGGCTGCAGTGTTCGCCTCCGAAGATTGGATATAACCTTTCTGGTTTGGGATTTGTATTCTCTACCCTGAACGGTAACTGACTCAAAGACAGAGACAGACCACTTCCTCCAAGGCAACGTGTCCGTTGACCTCACACACACCCTCGACGTCGTCACCGGCGGCTTGACCAAAGTCCTCGTTCTGCACATCGTCGCCTTTGGCATTTCAGTCCTCTCCCTCGCCTTCGCGGTCTTCGCATTCCTTGGCGTACCCTGCATCGCGACTTGCTGCTCTGTATGCTTCTCCGGGTTCGCAGGCGCAGCAGCGTTCGCTGTATTCGTTTTCGATGTCGCATTCTTCCTGGTCATCAAAGCGCGCATTCAGGCCGTGGCCGGGCATCCGGGAGCGGTCGTTGTGGGTAATGCGCTATTCCTCACGGCGATCGCTTGCCTGCTGCTGTTTGCAACGCCGATATTCTTCTTGATTGGGAAATGTGCTGCGTGTTGTTGCTGCTGTTGTGGTTCCAGGAAATAGGACTGGATGGATTTTCTCTAGCATTTCATGGTCGTTGTATAGTTGGACATACTTAAATACTCGTGGCTCGTAATGCACTCGTTCCCTCACTACTGTATCTCCAGCCACTGATTATACTTACTTTGCTTTCGCGCTTCAAAATGTATCCATCGCAAATGAAACCCCCAGATACAATCTTCTTCTGTGCCCACATATGTGCTTCACCGCACAAGAGACATATTGTAAGGAGTGCGTACAGTGAGAAGATAAAGAGATAAACGATTCGCTAGTAGAGTGTCTACTACGACGCCAGTACCAGACCGCGATGCACAAGCCCACACGACCAGGAACTTGAGCGAAATATGGCGCTTGTATCATCAATGTATATAGTAGCTCCTTGGCGCAGATGATTCCGCCCTACCCACGAATATAACCTCCCGACGTCCACAGGCACCCCCTCTGCGTCCCTAAGAAGCTGCTCCCGGCGACCGCGACGTCCGCAGACGGACGGATACGTTACTAGTACACCGTCTGGTCTTCCGAGAGTATTCCGCCTCGACGGCGAGCACGCTCTCAACGTCTGCTAGCATACATTCAAAGCAGACGGCGACGTCGGTGGATTGTCACTCGAAAAAGAGGGCCGGTTTTGAGAGTGCTCAGACGCGGGGATGCGTGGGCGAAGACATTTCCCCCGAAGGTGCACAGCCACATCGGATTTGGACGACGAAGGCGAAGGGACGACGCTAGCACCGATAAAGACGCGGGTGAGAATGAAGGAGGTGCGATGGAGGATGCTGGGTGCAGAGGTACGGCAGTGGAGGGCTCGAGAGGGGAGTACGATGTCCGGGGGATATATCTTGCTGGAGACGACCAGAATCCCGTATGCCGCCAAGTCGAGCGGGAGGAGGGACAAGCGGGTGGCGTAGACAATGCTGGTTAACATGGGGGGCAGTGAATTGGGGAGAGGGCGAGACTGGGAGAGGGACTGGGGTTTGTAGCGCTGGGACGGTGGCAGGCCGAGTACGACCAGCTTGGGCACGTAGGGACGACCAGCTGCGCGGGACCATGCTCACCCGACTAGCTATGGTATGCCTTGCCCGCCAGTTCCCCCGGCCTTCCATACATCCCCAGATCGAAAGTCGCCCCCCGGAAGCGAGGCAGGTAATGGGAGCGGCCTCTCATCCCCGAGAGAGTGTACGGTCGCATGCATTGGTCGTTTGGAGGAGCTCGGGAAGCGCTGGCGAGGACGGCGAGCGGGGTCTGGGTAACGATGTCCATCGACCTTCCTCGGATCCAGTGAAGTGCCCATGCTCGCGTAAGGCCTTCACAGCGCCGGCCCGCCGGGTCCTAGCCGATACACCTTCTATACATCCCCAGATCGAAAGTCGCCCTACGGAAGCGACACGGGTAATTGGAGCATCCTTCCATCCCAGAGAGGGTGTGCGGTCGCATGCATTGGTCGTTTGGAGGAGCGCAGGAAGCGATGGCGAGGTCGGAGGAGCGCAGGAAGCGATTGGCGAGGACGGCGAGCGGGGTCTGGGTAACGACGGCCATCCACCTTGCTCGGATCGAGTGAAGGGAGCATGCTCGCGTCAAGGCTTCGCAGCGCCGTAGATGCGTTGCCCGCCAGTTCCCCCCCGATCCACCTTCCATACATCCCAGATCGAGAGTCGCCGTTGGAAGCGACACGGGTAGCTCTCATCCCCGAGATTCTGTCGCAATGAAATGGACCGTTGGAGGAAATTGGGGGCAGCGATGACGAGGACGGTGAGCGGGGTCTGGGTAACGAAGGTCTTCCTCGGACGGTAACAACCCCAAGACACGCGGGTTCCGCGTTGGCATGCCGCTACGAAGGTGGCGAGTCACCCATCGTCCAGAGTATACTGGCAGCAGCAACGGGACGAGAGGGACGGCGACGAGTATGAGAAACGACGGCCACGACTGTGCGAATAGAGCAAGGCATGCGAGCTCCAAGGTCGGGGCCCCGTCCGGTCCAATTGGGACAACTCGGTGAATGGTATGCAGGGAAGCGGAGGCGAGGGTTCCAGCCGTTGCCGACGTCGACGCAGCGGGGCCGGGTGAGGGAGACTATATCCATGCGACGAAGCAGGCGGGCCGGTGACGCCAACGACGACTGTACCGCTCGCTGCCATTGGATGGTGTGGCCGCCGGTGGTTTGAGGCGAATTCGTTTGGCCGCAGGTCGGGAAGGGTGATGACGTGGCAACGAAAACAAGGCCCAAGAAGCTCGCCGAGGATAGAACGAGTGCGTACGAAGGGCTGGGCGTCCTCCGTGGCATACGAGCAATAGCCTGGGCCAAGCTCGGAGGGTAGTCTCTCTCGTGCGGAGTCGTGGGGCTACCGCTGGAAGAAGTGGACGTCCAGCTCGAGGGCTAGTCTCCTTAGGTGGTCGTGCCGATACCGGAGCGAAGATGGACGAGCTCGGAGCGAGCGAGTGCGGAAGGGAAGGTGTCGGAGAGAGTCGGGAGTCGGCATCGCGTGTAATGCGCAAGGATGACGAAGAATCTCGATGCTGGCATGTCTACGGCAGTGTGGAAGCGTCCGACGGGTTAGACCTCGTCCGCAGCTCGACGCCGACAGCCAAGTAGCAGATACTGGGGCGCTGCGGTCCCTACGCACAATGAGCGAGGAAAACAACGAGACATGACCTGACTCACCGGATTCCCCGTCCCAAACAGCCTCATCATCTCGCTCGAGAGCCCTCCGTGTCACCCGCCTTCGTAAACGACTCTGGAGAATGTGGATGAGAGATAGTACTAGGAGTAAAAGCGTCGCCCAACCTCGCCAACAGAGTAGGAGACTACGGTGTGGATGGAACTTGTCACGTCGAGGGGCAAGTCGGAGCCAGCTCTGCATAGGATTATGCGGGTCGAATCTTGGACGAGCGTCGAGGCGGAAGCCTGGGGAAGTTAGGGGAGAGTACTATCAGCCTAACCGACTACTGGTATGGAAAGGACAAAACGCACCGCCGCCCTAGTCAAGGACAGTCCTCCATCCTCGTATGCGTTTCCATCTCCTCCATCGTTCCCCAATCGTTCCACCTAGCCATACCAGTGGGAACGCGATTTTCTACCAGCGTCTGCGCGCGTAGCGTGAGCCTGAGTCCATATGTGAGTCGAGGAGGCCACGAAGAGCTGGGTGCCCGTCGACTGCCGCACAGCGCAAGGGACGGCGAGACAGTGGTGGTGGCGAGAAGCAAGAAATAATCGGCAGTCACGTCACGTCAAACGCTCGTTTCCTGCCTTCGACCACCATGAGCAGCACAACTGCCGCTAGCATCTTCGATATCGACGGCCTAGCAACCCAAATGCTCGTGGACACGGATCCCGAACCCTCAGGCTCGCACTACCCCCGTCTTGACCCTCCCCACTGAGCTCACCCGCGACATATTCTTGCACGCCGTATCCAGCCACATCCGCACTTTGGAAGACCATTCTTCCTCTCCAATCATGTACACCGCTGCACGCCTCGCCCGAGTCTGTCGCGTGTGGCGAACGATCGCCTTATCCCATCCGCAGCTGTGGGCCCACATCTCCATCGTCGATGAGACGCTCAATCCACTGGAGATGATACACCTCTGGGTCTCGCGTTCTCGAGGGCTTGATTTGGATATTCATTTTGTCCCGAACGTCTACGAGCGCGAGGAGGAAGTCGAGTCGCCTGCGCAGATAGAGCGTTTTTGGGAGATCTTCGACGTTCTCTGTCAGTACGCATCGCAGTGGGGCAACGTTCACATCTCCCTCTATCACACCACGCACCGCGAAGTCATTCTCCGTCTTCCGCCCTCCATGCCGCAACTCCGACGCCTTTCCATCGTGGTGAATTCGTTCGACGACGATGACTGGGTGGTTGGACCGGAGGTTGCAAGTATTCCACTCGTTGCGCCACTGCTCTGGGATCTTTCGTTGAGCTCGCAGTTCGCTCGCTGCTCCGGTGCCCTCCGTTGCGGAATCACTCGCCTGGAGCTTAGTCACTGCAACATTCTCGACAACTTCAGCCGTATACTGGCCCTCGTACCTCAACTGCAGTACCTGTCTTGCGCATTCTCCCCGCACTTCATACCCGAAGATCCCTTGCATCCACCGCCACCAGTCTCATTAGCAGCACTCCGAACGCTCAAGCTAGACGCTTGGGGTTCCTGGGATGTTACGGCCCAGCAGGAATTTGCAGAGGTGTTGCGCTATGTGACCCTCCCGAAACTCGAAACCCTCATCTTGAGCAACATCGACGGCGACGTTGTGCGGGGTATCGTTGATTTGATCACTCGCTCTGGATGTACGCGGGGAGTTCAGAAGCTAGACATCTCGCTTCAAGCATACGAGCTGTACTGGTCCTGGCAGATCGACATCGACTCTTACCTTCATCTCCTCTCACAACTGCCGAACCTACAGACTCTCGCATTGCACCACATCGCGCGTAAGCACCTTCAACGCCTCTTCCAACAAATCCTGCTTGAAAGCACTAGTACCGTTATCTCGCTCAGCCTCACGACGGACGACGCCCGCTCATTCATGTCTCTGGCAGAGGTCATGTCGGAGCGGTTGGCGGCGACGCGGTCAGTCTCGATCAAGTCCATCTCGCTGGACTTGCGAGGATTGGATTACTGGCATGCCAATTATACTATGGCCCAAAGCGATCTCATGTATGTTGCACTTGCGCCGCTCTATGCTCTCGCTAGTCTTGGGCTGGATCTGCAAATAACGGGTATCTCGATGGAAACGGCGGAACGGCGGCGAGCGCAGGCGATCAGGTGAGTTGAACTCGTCTGCTGTCAGTAATTTTGCAGTTGATGTATTGTTTGTTTCTGCGCAGTGGTAGAATGGCCGTGGATAATGAGACGTCGAAGAAGATCTTGTGGAGGCGTTCGAGGGAGGAGTAGCCTGAGCCTTCAGCCAAAGAGGTGAAGAAAGTAGCAAGAATGGTGGTACCGATACAGACTGTTCGTTCTTTTTCTCCTGATGTGCTCAATCGAACATGGCGCCGTCCATCTCCGCTTTGCCCCTCGTCACATTCCACTAACCATCCCCGACGTGCCTGCAGGTTGCTGTGAATTCAAGTTGGTCGTTGCAATTGTCGCAGGACGAAGCTCCAAGACTGGAGTTGAGCCTCCGAAGAAGCACCATGCGGGCCAATACCCTATGGTCGGTGACTTCGTTCGGCTTCAGCAGCGCTCTGAATGTGGAAACGTACACGGAGAGCCTAGGAGGAAACCAAGGTTAGTCTACGGATGAAGGACCGAGTCGAATTGTAGTACGCACAGTCCCCGCCAATAGTGCCAGGCCCACTCCCGTCAAAGCAGGCGCAACAATCACACTGGGCGTCGCAGCAGCAGAGGCATTCGAAGCAGGCGGGGTCGGGGTCGCAGCCGTCGCACATTGTGAACCTCCAGTTCTTCGAGGGAATGCGGAAGCGGGAGGAAGGCGGTATTCGCTTCGAAGTCCTTATACGGTGTTATATTCAGGACGCGTCGGTAACCTGCAAGAATCCAGATGCGGCCGATAATGCCCGAGCGGGATGGGGGCGGTGGCCGAGGTACAAATGCGAACGATAATGCTCTGGAACGGGAAGTTGAAGCTGTAGACCTCTCTTGAGTTCGCTTGTTCGGACACTTGCAGGTGCGGCGGATGATGCCCATCGCGAGAGCCTCTCGAAGCGCGAGGCAGTGTATGTATGCCTCAGGTCCTGACCGATTCTCAAACGTCGGTAAGATTGCCAAACAGGGAGTGAAGCTGTAGAGCGTGTCTGCATTTTGATCCGACTCGTCGACTGCCCGAAGGCGTGATCGGGAAGTACGTGGGGAATGCGACAGATTGAAATGGTGAATTAATATCCTACTCGTAGGAATCGCAGTCGAACGCCCCCGCGCCATGTTTCCCGAAGACAAGCTCGTCGTTGAAGTACACCTGCGCCAAAGTTCAGCAGATCCCCAAGGAATTTCAACGAATCAACGCACATCATTGTAGTCCACATCGACGCACTTTCCGCCGCCCGTGGGACCAACATGCGGGCAATGAACCTTCATCTTCGTTAACGTTAGAAAGATTCTGAGAAGTACCGCGTACCTCCGGCCTTATCAACGCCAACCGCACATGAATCAACCGACAGACGACGTTATCGCCCCACGCCTCGTCCCAGTCGCCAAAGTCCCTCTGACTGAGTATGCTGAGACACTCGTCCGGGGAGGCGTACACCTGGTTTTCGCCGACGCAGGTGGTTGCTTGCCCGGCGCAGAGACTGGCGAGGGTGGCGTTCTTGCCGGCGGGGGAGAGGGCGCCTGGGGTGAGGATGTCGATGGTTTTAGGGATGTTGGGGATCCATGCGTCGTATGCGAGAACGGCGCCGGTCGGGTCAAAATGCCAGAATGCGATCTGTTTCGTTGATTTAGCTTAGGAACAGGTAAAGGAGTCGGCTGACGTACCTGCTTCAATTTCGTAAGGAACGCTCCCGTCGAGTTATCCGGATTTAACGTGCTGTGCGTAAAGTACACGGTGCTCGCGGCGACCTGTGGGCAGGCCGAGACGAATTCGACGACGTCCGCGCTGGAGAAAACGTTGTTGGGCGGGCGACCGGATGGAGTGGGCGCCAGACCCCAGAAGTACTCGACGGAGTCTTGGAATCCGAAGAATTCGCCAACGGGGGTGATGCGTCCAGTTGCGTTGGCGTTGAAGAGGCCGTCGGGGATGTCGCCTGTGAGAACGGCGAGGTTGTTGGGGTAGACGGTGACTGGACCCGGGCGGTTATTTTAGAGCGGACGGATTTAGAGCACAACGCACGATTATAGATTGATTGGATAGTTCGTTTGTTGCGGGTGTACCACTCGGGTTTTACGTGCTTCCCGGAGGATGAGGCGACGAAGAACAGGAGAGTCGACAAGAGGTGCAATGAGGGAATCATGGTGACGTGCATGCAGCGGACACCATTAAGTAGGGAGCTGACGAAGACCGAGGTTGCACGCGTGTCAGACTGTGGCAGCCGGCCGTGTTAATCCAAGCATGCGAGTGGAGGTCGGAAGCAAGGATCAACGTGGCCGTCACATTTTGGCGTGCGACCTGATCCGGAAAGTCACACGTCAACCCCACCTTGCTGACGTCCACCCCATCCCTCGACTCAGAGCGTCTCAGCGCATTCCATCCTCCCTAGCCTCTCTCAACGGATGCGCTACCAGTATCTCTGCCCCTGCCCACCGTTACCGTTCGTCGCCCGCACCCCTTTTGCATGCTTTCGACGAACTGAGCGCAGCTGCTCGAGGCGGGTTTGAGGAGGTAGGTCGTTGGTGATTCCACAACCTTCGGTATAATTCTCGACAGGGACAGGCTTGGCATGAATTCCCGACGTTTTCTGAGCTACAAACGAAGCCGACGCTCGCTCTTCTGACTCGGGATATACGAGCGCAGATTCTACAGACCACCTCCGAACGATGGGCTCTTTCCGAGTGACTTCTCAGCCGCTCTCTGAGTCCGACGTCGCTTATTCCTTCGTACGTTCACAGCAACACCCAGCATCTTGGTCCTCGTCGTGCTATCTGGCCGCCCGTCGCACAAACAGACCAACATGTCATTCTACCACCAGCGCGTAACCCCCGTCATTCTCTCCTGCGCCGCTAGATCCGAGTCTGGGAAGACTACCAATGGCACTCACTCGTCATACGCTGGACACCACTCATCACAGTCATCGCTTCAGCATTCCAGCTCCCAACGGATCGCTCGATTACTGACGGATTGGCTGGGGTGCTATCGTCTTTTCAGTCCCCGCCGCAACTTCGGACTTGCTTCGCTCACTCAACTCTTCCATTTTTGCTAGCTTCGATTCGTCCTAAAGCTTCCGCGCATACTCTGGACTGTGTGCCGAGTTCCTGCACTTGACGTCTGGTTCCGTTATCAACCGTCGATATCCGTGATATAACTTGAGCTAGACTTGAATTCATCCGGCGGGCTCGCACTGGATCGAGGTCTAAGTCCTCCGAGCAAAGTATACTCGGATGCGAACCACAATCTCGGTGATGGTTGACCCGGGCGACTACTCTTCACCTCTGATTCAACGCTATCTATCTGTAATCACCGTCGTCCACTCGCATATTATGATCTATCGCATCTCCGTCTACTTGTTATCGGCGCTCAACTCGACTCAGCCGCGAAGATATGATCTATCCGCGGTCATCTCGGCGCTCAACCCCAACTTCTTCTGTGTCGCCGTTTCCCGGCGATGGCAACGCGCTTGATGAGAACCCTCAATGCGCAATTGCTACATTGTCAAAGATAGTACGTTGGGCTGGGCTCTCGGGCTCTTGGCGGGTGCTTGCATCAAATGACGCGCGATTTTCGAAACCTTGAACGACCGACGAGTCCGAGTGCTCAAGCGTCCCGGCACTCTGGCGTCGCGGAAGACACTACTTAATTGCCGTACGATGCCGGTGCCTATCTTTCCCTCGAAGTCGCGAACAGCATGGAACAGGAGACGCAGAATATTCTAAGGTCAGAGGCGGGCGTACCTGGCCGTGTTCACTAACACAAAGAAGCACGCAGTGCGCTCCATGTAGAACTGCCAGGTTTCTGCCAAGTAGCGGGATATATGGGCTGCACGCGTTTCCAGTACGATTCCCGTTGCAGTTCACCGTCGATGCCGTGGGGCGGGAATTACGGTGCTTGGACGTTGTCTCAGCCATTGAATCGCACTGGTACTACTTAGTAGTAGAAATAATTCTCGCGGCTCCGTAGAGCAGCACGGAGGCAATACGTTGGTGGCTTCATGTGCGCACTCACGCACATGGGCACACATCATGCAATGCGATGGGATTGACTCGACTGGGAAAGAGATGTGAATCGGCGGTTGTCTAGCATGTGGTCGAAATCAGCGTTGGACGATTAGATCCGTCGGAGGGCGCTGTTTGCTGTCGGCAGTTGCGGGGTTTATAGCCAGCGGTTGTCTCCGCAGCATATTGCAAGCTAGCGTATCGGCCGTGGACGGCCCGTCGTAGCTCGGAGACCCCGGCGTTCTGTATCCGAGTCGATCGCGCGTGTAACTCCCACGCGTCTGTTTGACGTAGCCATCAGGCGTGTGACAGGCCGCGTCATCGCCCTTTGCTCTGCACCACGACCAGTACTCGTCGAGGTCGACCAATATAGCTGCCCCGCCGCGGAATAACTTCTCCGTAACCCTGGCGGCACTGCACAACCCGGTCGCCCTCGGTATAGCCCCGCTCTCGGCTCGAATTAGCGCAAATCTTGATCATGGTCTCCGGGATTCTTCTCTCTGGGATTGCCGCATGGAAACGCCCATGTGAACGACCCTTCGCCCATCAGAACCCTCCCACCCTGTCGAACTGAGTCCGCCCGACCCCCCAATTGTCTTATCGGCGTGGGTGCACGAGGAGTATCTCTGGAGAAGCTCTGTGATTCGGATAGGATCCCGAAATAGCTTGAGAGTCTATCTGCCGAGTACGCTTGTTTACACGGCCAACAGAGTCAGCAGTGCGTATCTGTTGTTCGTTTGCATATGCTCTCGCTGATATCCAGTCTCCAGACGGACGTTACAGTGGAGCAACAGGACACTGGCACCGTGCAATCCGTTGACGCCAAGCCCAATCTTGTCTGTATTTGTTTCCCTCCGCGCAATCTCGTGATGGCGCTTAGATCTCTGAGAAGATTACACGCGAGCTTCGTGGTCGTGGAAACGATAAAACCCGGGCGCCGACTCGCCGCTTTCCTTCGTGCCCCTGCCTCTCTCCCACCCATCATGGTCTTCGCTCGGGCATACTTCCTCTCTGCGCTGGTCCTTTCCGCTGCAGCGGGCCCTGCCCGTCGCGCCATGGCCGTCCACGAATCCAGGGCCGTTCCGGCTCAGGGCTTCGTCAACTCGGGCCCAGCGCCGGTGTCGACCGATCTGAAGCTGCGCATCCAGCTCAAGAATAGCGACATCAGTGGCCTCGAGGACGCGCTCTATCGCGTCTCTGATCCCGCCAGCGTCGCGTACGGCCAGCATTTGACCGCCGAGGAGGTGGGTTGGCGTCGTATCTTGTTTTATATTCCATCCGTTAATCGAATGTATAGGTCGCCGAGTTCGTTAAGCCCACCGCCGAGACGCTCGCTGCCGTCACCGAGTGGCTGCAGGAGAACAACATCCAGTCGACCCCCGTCTCCCCCGCCGGCGACACGCTACAAATCGTCATCCCCGTCGCGCAGGCCAACGAGCTGCTCAACACCGACTTCAGTGTCTTCACGCACATCGAGTCTGGAAAGACCTCCATCCGCACGCTCGAGTACTCTATCCCCGCCGCGCTCCAAGGCCACATCGACCTCTTCTACCCCACCACCTCCTTCACTCGCCCGCAGACCGTGCCGAAGTTCACTGCGATCAAGACAAAGCGAGAGGTGGACCATGACGCTCGCATGGTTGAGCTCAACGGGCGTGCGGTACCGGCCTCGTGTGCCACGACGATCACCCCCACTTGTCTCCAGGCGATCTATGGGATCCCCACCACGGCTGCGACCCAGTCCTCGAACAAGCTTGGCGTCTCGGGTTTCATCGAGCAATTTGCTAACAGTGCCGACCTCAAGGTGCGTTGTGTCTTAGCTTGATTCGTACTTGGCCTAATGCGTGTACGATAGCAATTCCTCGGCGATTTCCGCAAGGATGTCAGCTCTTCGACGACGTTCACCCTCCAGACGCTCGACGGCGGCGTCAACACCCAGACGCGCTCTGCCGCTGGTATCGAGGCGGTACGTCGCTCTACATCGTCGTCCGTGCCGCTCTTTCTAATTAAACACATCTGCAGAACCTCGACGTCCAGTACAGCATCGGTCTCGCTACTGGTGTTCCCGTTACCTTCATCTCGGTCGGCGAGAACAACCCAGACGGCGTGGACGGCTTCATCGACATCATCAACTTGCTTATCGGCCAAAGCACGCGTCCGCACGTCCTCACCACCTCGTACGGCTTTGACGAGAGCGACCTCTCCCGCGCGCAGGCTACTGCCATGTGCAATGCCTACACCCAGCTCGGAGCTCTTGGAACTTCGATTCTCTTTTCGTCGGGCGATGGAGGCGTTTCTGGCTCGCAGTCGCAGTCTTGGTGCGTTTCTTTGGCTTCGTTCTTTTCTATGCTTATCGTGTACATCCAGCACGACCTTCATTCCCACCGCTCCCTCTGGCTGCCCCTTCGTCACCTCCGTCGGCGCGACCCAGGGCATCACCGAAACCGCCGCGTCCTTCTCGTCAGGCGGGTTTAGCAACTATTTTGCCATCCCGTCGTACCAAGCCGCCGACGTTGCGACCTTCCTCGCCGGCCTCGGAACGACCAACAGCGGGAAGTTCAACCGCACTGGCCGCGGATTCCCCGACATCGCGTTCCAAGGCGTCAATTTCGAGGTAAGTTCACCCGCACCAGACCCGCATTCATCGCTGGATTCTGACGTTGCTGTATTAGATTGCATGGGACGCGGAGGAAGGCACCGTCAGCGGAACTTCGTGCTCTAGCCCGTCGCTGGCCGCCGTCATTGCGCTGCTCAACGATGGCTTGATCGCTGCTGGGAAGAGCCCCCTTGGGTTCCTTAACCCGTTCATCTACTCGGCGGCGGGACGTGCGGCGCTGAACGATATTACCAGCGGGGACAACCCTGGATGCAACACCAATGGGTTCACGGCAGGCGCAGGGTGGGATCCAGTGACTTTGAGTGTTCTTCGTCATATTTCCGCGCTGTATACTGATTCGTCCTACAGGGTCTGGGAACCCCGAACTTTGCTGCGCTGAAGGCGGCTGTCGGGCTGTAAAGTGTAGCTATCTAACTCATTGGAATTTATCTGTATACCGCAATCCAATAAATTATATCCCGCTCGTGACCAGGGAGACGGCATCAATGATGGTGACCCTGGTTTTCTCCTACCATGAACAAGCCTCTCGTACGCGCCGACGGGCTCTACTTTGCCGACTGCGGGCTTGTCATCCAGGCGGAGACCACGGTCTTTCGCGTATCGCGCGACTTTCTCGGCCTCAACTCGACGATCTTCCGCGATATGCTGACGCTCCCGACCCACGCCGACGCGGAGACGCTGGATGGGGCACCGCTAGTGAGGCTCCCAGATGCGGCGAGGGATGTAGATGTCATGTTGAGGGCGTTGCTCTACTCCGAGTGCGTGTGCTATACTTTTCGCTTGGGAATGCGTGTCTAACTTATCAAGCTTCTTCTATCCGCCGCCGTTACCCACGTCGCTGGAGATCCTCACCAGCGTCCTCCGTATGAGCCACAAGTACGATATCGACATCCTTCGGAAACGTGCGCTTGCCCACCTCGATGCCATTCACCCTACAAGTCTCGCTGCCCTCGACGCACTACCGCGCGGAACTCGGACCTGGTTCACAAGTGACGCGGAACCAGTCACTGCCGAGGGCTGTATCGCCACGATCCTCCTCGCGCGCGAATTTTCCCTCGACTGGATCCTCCCGCTCGCATTCTACCGCGTCTGTCTCTTCGTCTTCGACAGACAGATCATCGACTCGGCCTTGTCGTCCGAGGACAAGGCGACCATCGTCACCGGCTGCCGGACCCTCCAAGGAAAAGAGAGCTATGGCATCGTTGGCTTCCTCTCCTCGCCCGAAAGCGAATACTGCAACGACCCCGACGGGTGCGGCGGGGTCCGTCGTACCGTTCGCGGAGCCTTGCAGTATGTGCGGTTCTGCCAGGAGGTGCCCAAGGTGGATCTTCCGTTGGAGATTTGGAAGGAGGAGCATCACCAGGAGGCGCTTGATCTGCGCTGCCCCGAGTGCAAACCCATTTTGCGCAGGGAAGCTGCAAAGTTGAGACGCGAGTTTTGGAATATCCTCCCGGGAATTTTCGGGTTGCCGGAATGGGCGGTTCTGGAGCAGGAGAGGGAGAGGGAGGCTGCAGATTGATTTACCTGTGAGTTGGTTTCTGTCGTAGGAACTTGCTCGTGCTGATAATGCAGTATCTATGAGTTTATAAACACTGCCAGCGACGAGGGGATTCTCATGCAAAGGCGTAAATCGTATCCAACTAGCTTGCTTGTTAATCACGACAATAGCTTCAAATTAGTCTTCTGTTTGCCATGCTCGACAGTCTCATTCAAAGCTTCGTCCCCCGACACAACTAGCACGACGACAACCAAAGCTCAGTCCAAGCTCGGTAGTCAAACGAATGTGATTCCTGGGTCCTCAGGCGGTCGAGTTACAGATGTGTGTAGAAATAGGAGTGTCCATCGAATGCTAGTCCCTACACGGTCTTCGCACCCGCCTCCGAATCAACAACAAGATCCTCCTTCCTCGCCTCCAGCCCAAACCAGCTCGGCAACAATTCCCAGACCTCTTCCCTCGCCCGCTGTGCAGTCTTCGCAAAGTCGACCTTGCAAGGATGGCACATCTTGAGCCCGCAGTGCCGCTGTCCGTCTGAAAAGTCCATGCGCGAAAGCATGTCGATTGCTTGCACTAGAGTATAGAGTGGGTCCGCATCGCGCCCGCAAGCAATCCCGCCGACGGAGCGCAGAACGTTGAGCATGATGAAGTAGAAGGACTCGCGGCACTTGCGGCTTGGTGAATCTTCTTCGAGGTACATGCAGTCCGCAGCGGGAGAGCGGCCTTCGAGTTCCTTGAAGGCGAATTCGGCGAGATAACGCTGTGCGCGTTCACGCCCGCGGAAGGTCGCTACGAGGAAGCCTTGAGAGAGGTGCATCGAGGTGGTCGCTGGGGCGTCCGAGTCGGTGGGCGGTGACACGAACGGAACGGGAGATGGTGTGGGTGTACCGGCGATGATTTTGCTAGGCCCGTATCGGGAGAGGTCGTACATTGCGGCGGGAAAGAGCGAGGGAAGGCTGAGTTGGAGAGCGAGGTCGATGACGAGGATGGGATGTGCATATGGAACGCGTGGGGCGTAGTGTCCGAGAGCGTCCGTCGCAGCTTGCTCGCGCGAGTCCCAGCCAGCGAGTGTTGACGGCCATTCGAGTTCTAGGCGAGCTATGCAGCGTTGACGGAGGTGTTCGACGAGGTACTTGGACGACAGCCGGAGAACGCCAGCGATAACGGGGAAGTCGGACGATTGCGGGGTCTTGAAGTATCTGAGAAGGTGTTAGTGGGCTGGCGAGACGGAGAAGAGACGACGCACAGTCCATCGTACAACGCGGTGAGGAAGTACAGCACATCCGTCGGGCAGTCGTACACCTCGACCCAAGGACATCCATCCAGCAGGTCTTGTTCCGGCGGCTGGGGGATGCTGAAGAGGTCGTCGAACACTTCCGAGTGTCTTCGTAGCTGCCCGCGATGGACCTTGAACGCAACGGACGAGGCGACGAGGACGATATTGCCGTCGTGAAACCAGAGATTCGAGCGGACGATGTTGAGCTGGCGGGAAGACGCAGGTAGAGAACGGACTGGAGTGACGGTGGCACCCATGGGAGTAGGATGTGTTGATGGTAGCGAGCGTGGGTGGTAACGAGCGTCGTGGTGGAGGAAAAGAGAGAGAGTCACGCCGGCGTGACTAGCTGCCAAATCGTTTCTTCCTGCCACCACCTAGCCGCAAAAGTCGAATTCATTCCACTGGCCAATCCTAACCCTTTGTGGGCTCGCTGTAACGACGCACGTTCGAACTCCTGGCGACCTCCGACGAATCTCACAACAGCACGGGGCAACTCTGAGTCTCTGACGTGGCGGTCGTCGAGTCGTTCTCTGCCACCTCCCTGACTGATAGCGGACGTTGTGCTCCGGCGCTGGCTGTGCTCAGGCACCTCCCCCAAACGCACACGGGATCCTCGTCCGCAGTACAGCAACAATTCCCAAGAACGCGGAAGGCAACCTAGACAGATTCCGTCGACCTTCATGCAACGGAACGCCAATTCAGGAACGCGACACTAGGTAGTGAAGGAAAGCGCCTGAAATTCACGCGTGCAACTCACGCCTGGATCTCGGCACTGGGCTGGCTCTGCATGGATCAAGGCGCACAGCCGACACCGCGTCAAGATTCAAAAGGAAGATCAGCTATTTGGCAGCGGGAAGGTCATACAAACGCCCCAAAGTGACATCTGGCACAGGTCTCGGTAACCTCCAGCGGGTTTGCATCACCAGACGAAAGGTCAGACCGATAACCCCGACTCAATGGAGAAGGGAAACGATCTCGTGCGCGCAAAACGGTGTTTGTACTTTCGGCACGAAATAATTGAACCGCAGTTATATTATCCTGGTTAGAGCTTCCCGTTTCATTGTCATTTCTCGCGACGCATAACGGAACACAGACCAACAGCGACGTTTGGGGCAAAGAACTGCGGCGACAGAATGCACGATTGGCGCCTACAGGACCCTATAACAAGAGACATACAACGAAGCGTTCGACATCCAAGCAGCCCAGCTCACCAGCAGATGTCCCAGCCCAACGCTCAAGACGACGACTCTCGCCGAACGCGTGTTTATGTCGCCTGCCTCAACTGCCGCAAGCGCAAGACCAAGGTGGGTTCTCTCATTCCTTTACGATGGGCTGGTAACTCACCTCCCATAGTGTATGACGGATGCAACGGCAGACAAGCCTTGCACGCGCTGCGTCAAACACGGCCTCCAGTGCACGTACGCTCCCATCGACCACGACAACGGTGTTTCTGCCTCTGGCCAGTCGTCTTCCCAGCAAAGCACCGCGCCGCATTCGAACCCCTTCGCTCTCGCGCCAACCTCTAGCCAGCAGCACAGCGGACAATACGGAGGAGGACCCAGTCACGGCTACGCTTCTCAGCAGCAGCAGCCCTACGGCACTCAATCGTACCAGCATCAGCTGTCCTACGGCAGCCAATCGGCGCCTCCGTATCTCCAGAAGGTATACACTAGCCAGCAAGGTTTATACGACCAGGGATTCGCACACGCTGGCTATCATTACAACGCCGGCGGAAACCCAGGCATGTATGCGATGGCCGCGCAGGGATACCAGCGCTACGCAGGGTGCGTGTCTTCTTCTTCTTCTTTCACTCTTGGACATCCGGCATGATCTGACTTGCGCAAGTACAGACCCTGCTCTTGCGCTCCAGGAAGATGCCCTTACGGAGGGAGACATTAGTCTTCCCGCTGAAGCTGGACCGCCTGCGGAGGCTGCCCTAGACGCATGACAACGCGGGCTTCGTCGTGTTTCGAAGAGTTGGATTATACTTGCGACTCTTGCTTAATTTTACTGTTTCGTTTTTACAAATTATGAGCAGAATCAGACTTTTCGTGTGCTATTCCACTCTCTTGACTTGACTGCGCTCTTATCATCTGCTCGACTGAGCGTTTCGGGAAATTAAGTATAACGCTCATCAACGTTGTTATGATGCTAACAGTGTGACAGCGATTGACACTTCTCTCTTTCAGACCACCATCTCGCGATCATGCATCCCTCTCTGAAACTCTCTTCGCTCGCGCAGCTGCCACCGGTTATCAAGGTATGTCCGCTCGCTTGACGGAGATGTAAGCTAAACGCGTCAGTCGTCGGCCTTAGCTGCAGCGCGTGGCTCACTACGAGATTTGGACGCGTTCCTGCGTTTTATCGCAGACGACCCGAGATTTGAGAAGGAATTCCTGCCTCGACTCATCTGCGTGCTCTACGTCGCCCTGGATCCTACTCCAATCTCTGGGTTCCTGCCCGATGCACCCACATCTCCTGCGGACAACAACGCTTTCGCCGAAGTCGTGGCTCGGGCCATGCGGGCAGTATGTTCTGTTGGACTGTGGATCGACCGACTCGAGCCTCATCAAAAGACATCCCCTGCCGTCCTCCGCGAGGTCTGGCCGAGAATGTGGGCGTGGATGCAATTTCACGACGCCTTTTGGGATTCTGGTCTCGTGGCTTTCCCGCATACGCCCGCCATGATCTACTATCTGACGCTCTCCGCCGTTACCACTCTGGGGTATGAATCAACTCTGCTGACTCGGCAGGTGCTGGATACCCCACACTTCTTCGACTTTCTTGGCGAGGCTTGGGCGCGTTTCGTTTGGGGGCCAACGAACCCCTGTCGCTCAATGTTCGCCTGAGCGGCCTCGCTCAGATCTCGGCACTGATTTACAAGGACGTTAACTCCCTCCGAAATGACCGTAATCGTTTCGAGGATTTCTGCGAAAGTGGGTGGCCACAGGAGCATTGCGCGATTGTGAATCAGCACGATAAAGCTCTTCTTTCCAGACACCTCTGCCGACTACCCGCAGGATGCTTGCCACGTGCTTCGTGGGCTTACCTCCTTCTTGGCCATCCCCGCTGCGAGCGACTTGCGGTTGCTCGACACGCTGTACGAAGAGGGTTCTCCTACTCATTTGACCATCGCCATCCGCGCTCTGCTCGCAAATATTGATGATCCCCGTCCCGGAGAGGAGTTTCAAGCCAAGTCTATCATCGATGTCTGCTTCTCCGTGCTTTGCCACCGTCTCTTCGGCCATTCAACCTCCCGGGAGGCTTCCTTCATTGAGGCTTTGAAGGCTGGCTATCTCTTCGCAACATACTCTTACTTGCGTCATGCGCCGCCAGACACCTCGATCGACTTTATTGAATCCATAAAAAGCAACCTCATGTACGTGTCGACGTCCCGGAAGGTCCTCCGGCAGCTACTACAAGACACGGCGGAACTCGACAAGTTCAACATGGCGGATACAAGTCAGTTCTCAAACTACCTGGCTGCTCAGACATGGAATGATATTATCGCCTTCATTCGTGCACGATTAGAGCTCTTCGAGGAATTCCGGACGCTCATCCTCCACGGATGTGACAACTTCGCGGTGAATAAGTTTCGGAAACCCCATGTAATCTGATTACTCATTCCCTTCATTTAGTGTGGGTGCCTTCATGCAAAGACAGACATATCCCGATGCGGTCGCTGCTCAGAAGTCCAGTATTGTTCACGGGCTTGTCAAAGAGTCGATTGGAAACAGCGGCATCGAGCACACTGTCTGAGGTCTGCGGCATTGTCGGGCCAGCATCACGACGGACCCGGACAGCCGCGTTACGGGCGAAAGCGTACGTGTGGCACTCCCTCCTATCCAACGTGACTAACGGGATCGACAGGACACAAGGTCATAGACACCTCCTCCATCCGATGGCTTATGAACCGTGACTATTCGGCACAGGAGGAGACTATCGCGCTGCTACTCCTGCGTTTCTTCGCGCTACACGGATCCAACGGCCCTCTTCCATATGTCCTATTCAATTGGATGAAGGGACCTGAACTTGGTCGCGTCTGCCGCGTAACCGTTGAGCCGCTGAGCAAGACACCGACGCTGGAAGAACTCTACGCTGAAGACATTGACCGGGCGCGCAACAGCCAGGGAAGATTTCAGCTCCATTTCTTTGTGTCGGTGGACTTCCCAGAGACTTGGATTGCGTCACCCATGTACTCGACTAGCTCGCTGTTGTATGAAGGCTTGGAAGCGATCGCCACTCGCATACCAGCCGATGAGGCGCAGGATATGGACATGGAGCTCTATCGGGACGAGATTCGGGAGTTGTTGAGGGTCGAAGCGCGCAGGGGTGGTTTGAAAACACATTGAATCTTCGTGTTTTGGGGTTTTTTTTCAGCTAATACATAATCCCTGGAGAGGTCCACTTTGTTGTTGCTTGAATAATCGATGCGCGAGGATCACACTGGCTCCAGGCGAGCTAGGAAACTGCGACAGATTCAATTCGCGAGGTTTCTTTCTTGATTTATTCGTTATTTTATTGTGACGGGGAGTATGAAGCGGGTGGTGGACGAAGGAGTAGGGAATCAGAGACTTTGTGGCAAGGAGGATGGCGAGCGATCGGATGCTAGACGACTACAGCATGCAACAAATTCGATCCACTGGGAAGATTCAAGAGGGGGAGAGAGGAGAATCCAAAGTGCGTATGTCGAGTTCGCCAGAAAGATAACTGGATATGTATTCAGTCTCACACGACGACTACGAACGAAGACGATGTCGCCCTTCCCTCCTCGTTCACCCGGAGCGACTGTCGACTGCTTCGTACCGAAGAGCAGAGCAGCAGTAACACCCTCTGTCAATCGTCCCCGGACCCCGTGCATTCGCACTGACCACTAGGGTTACTACTAGACTAGCAAGGTATCGTACTCGTACGAAAGTGTAGGTGTGTGGATGACTGTGACGACAGATGACGAGCCAACGAGGAGGGAGAATAAGTAGACAGGAGCTAAGAGTAGGTACAGTAGCAACGTCGAATTGTAGGTAAGAAGAGCTGAGGTATCAGAGCTGCAAAGTGTATGTGCGGACAGGAAGTGTCGGCAAGCGAGTGCCAGTGTCGCGAAGACCCGTAGCCAGCTGCTGAGCTTCGTCATCGAGATACGATGAGGGAGATCCCGAAAACCAGTCGCTGTGGCGAGACGACCCCTAACGATGGGAATATGGGCCCGCGGCTAGCAAGTAACGACGACGAAGGGATGGTCCCTTCGTGAGCGCCATGCCTGAGCACGAAGAAGCGAGTCCGTGGTGCGAGCATCTCCGATGGCTGGCTCGTCCGAGTCTACACCAACCCCATCCGTCTCCGAACCCCCATCCGTCTCCGAACCGCCGACGGCGTGGTTGGCGGGATTGTCCAGTGGCTGGTCGTCCGCGGCGGCACGTAGGGCGCAGGATAGCACATACGGTGCTAGCGTGACAATGGCCGACGGCAGCATTGCATATCAGGAGCTGGAGCTGGAGGCGGAAGAAGATGAGGGCTCTCGGTAGGTGGGCTTGGGGGAAACGATCGCAGCGCTCGCTGCTGCCATGATGGGTGCATGTGGGCATGCGACCGGGACTGAGAGACGGGTAAAGAGAAGATCGGGCGAAACGCACGAGCCGATATGCAGCAAACCAGGCGGAAGAAGCACGGCCGTCGAGATGTGTATATGATGTGGCGATGGCGAATGCAGGTCGAATATGACACGACGAGGAGCATATACGGCCTTCGCGAGTGCCAGGTCTGACGACGGACTAACCCCCGTAGATGCAGTACCGGCGCCATCTGCGTCCCACTCGATAACGACAGTATCGGCCGTATACCAGCGGATTATCATCCACCTTGTCATATAGCGACAGCGCAACGACTCAGTATGTCGGGGTGCTGGGCGAGGAGAGATGGAGGCGAAGGGTATCGAGGGCGGAGGATAGATCGTTACAGAGACTAGGCGGCCTGCCCGATGGTCGATGGTCGATGGTCGATGGTCGATGGTCGATGGTCGATGGTCGATGGTCGATGGTGACGCTGCGCGGGTCGACGTAGGCCGGGAGATAGCGAACGACATGGACGGGCGGGCATTTGCCTATGCGGAGGGCGGCAGCGTCTCGTAGGACTCGGGAATGCGACGCCGGAAAGGCGGGGCGGATGTGCGAATGTGAGAGCGAGGGAGTATCGGCAGGGAGTAACACTTGGGAGAGCATCAGCTACGAAGGATGGAATGGGCGAGAGACGCACCAGATAACTCGGTCCTCGTTCTAGTCCTGCCAGACCTATACGAACGCGACCTCGAGAGCTCATGGAGCAGCTTCTGCAGCTGAGGCCGCGAAGCGAGGACAGGACGAGGCGAAGGCGGGACAGCGCAATGTCGTACAAGACGAAAACGATGTGGACCTCGATGTCCTCCAAGACACATAGAAACGCTAGGCGAGACTGAGCGGGGCGATGTATGAAGGCGATGGACAGTCGCCGGCCGTCGAGTCGACCACTCCTGTCCCGGTCCGCATTAACCAGGTGGGTGCCGGGCGATGGACGTATTCGCCGCTCGATTGGCGGCAGGACCGCGGGAGTGGAGCTGGATAACCCCGGGGTAGACGGGTACTGAGACGGGACGGACGTCGAGCGCGTGAAACACTGCGAGAGGACGTCGACGTGGATTCAGTCGGGGCCGTCGACTGTAAGGAGGATTGACGACGAGGGAAAGCGTTTGTGGGGCTGCGTCGAGAATGTGTCGACGGGGAAGGAGAAGATGGAATGCGGGTATTTGGACGGCGGGCGTAGATAACCATGGTAGACACCGAGAAAGCGCACCCGGGGGAAGAGCATGATGCGCAGCTGGGGCGGATGGAAGAGATGGTGTCGTGTCGGAATGGGACCGCTGCGTACAGGCCAGGGTATTTCGGCCGGCGTAGGACAGCTGAATGCTATTGCGATGCGACTGTGCGCGGGAGGAAGGGTGGAGACGCTGATAGAGGATGTAGGGGTGCGTGTCGACCGAGCGACTGGGAAGGTCAACCGGAAGGGTTATATATGCCTCCGAGACGGGTTCTCCTCTTGCCGAACCCAGATGTCGCCATCTACGAGACCATGTCCCGTCGGTAGACGCGATGACGTGGCACCTTCTGTCGGTCGTCTGCTAGCCGTGGTAGCCGGACGGGAGGAAATAGCGAGTCCAGGGGAGTGCGAGGCACATAGGCGGTGAAGGGGAAGGGGAAGACGAGGTGGGCCGGCATGGGCGATTCGTTCCAGGCGTTCGAAGCTTGCGAGACGTCGCGGACGCTGCTGAAGATGGGCAGATGGTCGAAGAGAGAGACGTAGCAGACGTACCTCGGAGTCTGTACCCTTGCGTTGCAGATATCCGCACTCTTGCCCTCGTCATTCATATCCGCCCAAAAACCTGATTCGCCGTCTATAGCACGAAATCCTCCGTAGGAATGAGAAGCCGATCCCAGTGCATTAGGAGGCGGATGCTCAACGTTGCTCTTCCGTCGACGACGATGTTGCTGCAAGAATTGGGTCAGGCTTTGACGACGGTGCTTGTGTAGGCGGAAACGCACGGCACGATGGGCTCGATGGCCAGACCTTGGAAGGAGGAGTTATTGGAGCCGGGCGGAGCACCGAGAAGCTTGCGAAGGACCATCGGGCAAAGCTAGAGGGCGCCGTGAGGACAGGGATTCGAGGAGAAGAAGACACGCACTCAGTCATTCAGTAGGGATGGACTGGAGGGCTCCAGACATGCCCAAGCCGGTAATATTGGCCGCAGAAACGTTGCTAGCACTGTAAGAGGCTCAGAGTCTAGTCCTCGGACCTCCAGCGCACGTACCAGGTACTCCACTCGCGCCATCCCATGTCCAAGTCGCTTATCGTTCCGCTCCTCGGCAATTGGGCTTCGAGAGGATCTTGGAGGCGGAGTTAGTCATTGTGGACGTTGGAGGCGGGCTGGGCGTTGTTTTCTGGGACAAGACGGATGGCGTCGTGGTGGTCGAGAGCAAGAGCGATCACACAATGTCACGCACTTGCTCTTGCTTTCTGCCAATACTAGCCGCGGATTCCACTCTCTCCGCCGCTGCTCTCGACCAAGCGGACCGCTCTAGTAACCACCTGTTGCGGAGGGTTCTTTGAATGCAGTCGCTTTTCTCTGCGTTCTCGGCAGGCTCGGCTAGGACGACTCGGAGACGAAACGCGCTCGGAGTTCTCTCTCAGCGGTTGGTACGCCGACCATATCATCCGAATCCGCCCGCGCATCCTTCCGAGTGGGTGATGTGGGCGGTAAACGTACCGAGGGACCCGGGACACGATGCCCTTTCTGCATACCTCTCGGATTTCCATTTGCCAACGTATTGCACTCCTTTCGTCTTGTCGAATGTAAACGCTCCCGGAGTCAAATATCCCAAACGATCGAGTTTGGTGTATAAAAACTACATCTTCGCGTGCTAAACCTCACAGGTAATTTGGCGTCACGATCCATTCTGTCGTCTGGCGCTGGTCCGCGTCGTCATCGTTCTCACCGGCAGTTTCGTACTCAATCGCGAGCGCCACTTCGTCCCTGCCTTGTCGCTGACCTGTACTCCAACGGCCAACAACCCCTCCGCGATGCGAATCCACGGGTTCTTCACCATGCCACGTCTAGGAAGGGATGAATGCGGTTTATCCTACAGCGGGATAATAGATGACCTACTCATTCGTCGGCCAGGAAGGCGCCGAACCGAGCTGAACTTCTTGCAGGTTGGGAGTGATTCGCTTAACCTGGCTGGAGAAATCCGCAAAGAAGGCGTTCCATTTAAGAGTACTCGACTTGGCCCTGCATGGTCTTGTTAGGAGAAGATTCCAGGCGTCAAGAAAGGTGGCGCACCAGAGGGTCACCGGCAGTATGAATTTGATCTTCGTTAGCGCGCGAACGGGAGTGGCTGAGTGGAGCATGTTCGTCGCAGGGAATGCGGAGCTCTTCGAGGCGATGTGTCAGTGACCGATGAGCAGAATCTGGGTTGCTCACAGCATAACGAAACAGGGCATCACGACAGAGGATGGTGAGCTCCGTCAGATTCGGGCACAAATCCAATACACCGTTGGAGCGACTAGTTGAGACGAGACCGTTCAGATTGTCGATAAAGACGACGAGTGTTGTGAGGCTATTCCCATGTGCTTCAAGTAGTTTGCGCAAACCTATATGCCAAACGTTTTTGAGAATTGTGAGGTGTTTGAGGGATGGAAGTCTGGCGATCAAGGATTAGTCTCAAGACGAGATCCAGGGAAAAAGAGTAGACGTACTTTATGAGGGAGACAATGTCGACGAAAGTACCATGTGCCTCCCAAAGCTGGAGTTCTTCCAAGCGCGGAAGCACGTCCTCGTATGAGGCCGAGGCGGAATCAGTGTCAAATACGGTGTACGACCTCCAATTGAGCTTTCTGAGGCTCGAGAAGGCATTGAAGACGACAGGTGCCCGAGGAGTATCATCGTAATTTCCCTGCCGTGCTCCAACATCGACACACAATTCGCGTAGAGAGACATCCGCACTTTGTGCGAGCTGCGTTAACGCATCCCACGAGACGGAGAGCTCATTGTATCCCCATCAGGAAAACTGGAATCCCATAATTCTTAATAATCGTTCATAATTGTCGCTAATTAGCACCAAGTGTAGGAATTTGAGAATGTAGGATTAGCTACCCCCCCTTCTAATGATGATGAACTAGGAAGCTTTAGTGAGCTTTATCCCAGTTTTATCGTGCATTATGGCAGACTGTCCAGTCAGTTTAGGTGCTTAGATTCCAGGCCATATCAAAAGACGGGGAACAGAATGCATTCAAACAAGCTACATAGACATGGGACTATCTATGCAATCTAGCTAATCACCTAAACAACCTGGAAGATGCTGCAGTCACTCAGTGAGTAAGAAGAGAGAGAATTAGTCAACAGACGTACCAACGCATGCACTGCGGACAAGCGCAGATCAAAGGATGAGGGGCCACGGCTTGGAGGTGAGGGCGCGGAGGGCCGAGTTGTTACGGCGGTGGTCTGCCAAGAATCATCAAATGAGGGTCGAGAAGAGGTGGAGACGGATGGCACGCACTCGAACGACGGACTTGATGTCTGGCAGCCGCAAATGACGGCGGGAACGGGAACCTGCAGAGCTAGCACATTGTCAGTCATGAGCGAGAAAGCAGAGATAAGTGAGTACGTACCAGCAAGAGGCGGAACTGAGCCCGGTATACGAGGGCTCAAACGACTACCGGGAGTGACGAGCATGACGCCGGTCTTGGATGAGTGAGAGCTTGAGGTTGTCGATGGGGGGGGGGGGGTCTTGGAGGGGTGTTGATCCAACCTTGAGAGCGTTGACGAAGGCTTGGGCGGCTTGCGGCATCGACGGCGGCTTTGGGCATCGACGGCGGCGGCTTGAATGGGCGGCAGCTTGGGGCGTCGACTTGAATATGGGAGCTTGTATGCCTTGAGAATGGCTTGGAGAGCTGGACGACGGCGACGGCGATGAAGGCTGGCGGGGACTGAGGCTTGGGGGGACATGGGAGAGCAGAAGAGAAATTTTCAGGCCGGTCACACGCCCGGTGACTCGATTGACTGATGCGCGGAACCGGGACCGAATGACACATGGTTGATGACAGAACTGTGATGCGGGACTTTAGAGTTTTTGCAACGAGTTTCACAGCAGTCGACTGGCAAATTAAGTCAACTCGGGTGTCCATTGAGATGCTCCTTGACTTCATTAGTCTCATGCAGCCTCTAGTACCTAGTATGGACTGTTGCTGGGATCATACCATTTTGGCACCTAATTCACTGATAATTCACACGGATTATCAGCATTGTCCGGGATTAGCAAGGATTAGCCCAAGTTTAGGATTTTGGCTAATTAGCAACAGATTATGAAATCCCGGTTTTCCTGATGCCCACCACGTCGCCCGAGAAGATGCTTGCGGGTCAAAGGATGTGCACCATCGCGAGTCGAAAGTCTCGAGGGCTCGAGTATTGCGCAGGATTTCCAGGATAGGATCGTCAAAATCAGCAGGCGGGTCGCTTTGGCTCTGCCTCGCAAGGTATTCATGGTAGATGTGCGAAAGGTGGAGCTGGCGAATGTGATTGGAAGGTGGTGCGTGCAAGTTTCAATGCTGATTTTCGAGTAACAAGGGTGACTGTGGCGTATACGTGGGGCAAGGCGAGCCGCTAGCGGGTTCTTGAGTGATACAGGACGATTAATCACAGAATGAGACATACGGAGAAGCGTTTGCAGACGAGGAGCAACTGGTTGGCGGTACGGTTGATCGGGAAACAGGCGAATTCGAGAATGAGGGACCAGATGGAATCCTGGATTTCTTGCGGCGCAGCGGCCAGGGGGACGAAGTTAGGGTTCCGGTTCACGTAGTGATAGCGAGGAATATTCGGCTGTGAATTGTTGCTGTATCGTTTCGATGAGAGTCAGGGACTTATGTAGATGAGATCGTACGCGATGTTTATTTGATATTGAAGCGATGTCTTCCCCGCCGCGGCCAAAGTTCTTCGAAGCAAGATGGCCGAGTCCAATTCCAATTCCGAGCGCAGAGGTGGTGAGATTCGGATAACTTCCGGTGGACAACCTTTCAAGGCCTCCGCCACCTTACTGGCAAGCTTCACGCTGCCTACGACAATCGTGGACAGATGCTTTTCGCGTGCAGATGCTTCAGCGATGCGGGTGAGCCAATTCGATGGACCGTAATGGCTTGGACAGGAGATATCAAGGACAGTCTTTGATGAAGGCATGTCAGATTGCTAAATGCGCGATTTACAATAACACACCAAGTTGTTCCAGTTGGGACCTACTCGAATCAGTGCGTCGATAAGCTTCGATGCTGTGTTGCTGCCCGATTCAAAGTAGGTAAGGTCGGCCAAGATGAGTCGGATCGGATTGATCAACGAAAGTCCCTTGCACAAGCCGTCTGTGCTATCGCGAGGGTAAAGATCGAAGGAGAGGTAGAGGTCGGTGATATTCGGCGTGTGTTTGAGGAGAGTGTGCATCGCCGAGCCGTAGCCTCCCTCAACGCGGAGCTTGTGGACGAAACTTCCCAGCTGGCTGTTGCTGGCGACAACAGACGAGAGCGCTTTAGCCTGTGCGGTGGAACGAAGGACCACGACGTTGTAGAGGAGCGGCGTGGACACGCGAAGCCAGGCTTTGCAGACGAGAAGATAGGCGGATGGAGACTCGGAGAAGCTGGAGAAGGGAGTAGGGCTCGGCACCGTACCGTATAGTACGGTGGTACGGCCGTACTATACGGCTACGGCTGCCGTACCGTACCTCATCTGGCCGCGGACCAGTACGGTACGGTACGGTCCGGGTCGGCTACCGTACTCGCCGTACGCCGTATGTCCGGCCGTATTACGGCTAGTACGGCTATCACAAGCGGGGCCGTACTTAGCCGTAACCGTACCGTAGCCGTACCGTACTGGCTGCCCGCGTGCGCTGGTACGGTACGGCTCCGGTCCGGAAGGCGCCGTAAACCGCCGTAAAAGTACGGCCGTAGCCGTATACGGTACGGCGCCGAGTCCTAGAAGGGAGAGAGGTATGCTGTGGCTGAAAAGTCTGCGTCGTCGACTTTTAATGCGGGGGCGAGGATCTCGACAATGATTTCGTCGGGAAGGCAGGTGGCTGGCATGCTGGCTGGGAAGGAGCTTCAGGGGGTGGAGTGGAGATGCTAGCAGCTGTAGACGCACCAAACAGTCCAAGGACGCGCAGCCCCAACTGAGATGATGAGCGCGCAAGGTAGGCTTGCGCTCTCCCATGCTAGAGATGAGAAGAAAGCTGTACAATGGTTTTGTGGTTGTGTGCGAGGAGACGGCCGTCAACAGGCACGGCCGAACCCGTACGCAAAAGCCACCAAGGGTCTGAACGAAACCCAGAGCAACCCAGCGTATAGAAATCCTGAGGAGAGGGAGGGTGGGCTACAAAAATGTGGCTGAGAGTGAGGAGAGAGGTCGAAGAGCTGTTGACGCAGCGGACGACTTGAGAGCGAGACGAAAAAGACGAGTGACTGATTTGATGGTCACGGATGACAGTTGAGTCGAGCACTGCTTCCTTGCCTCCCACTCAGCCTGACTCGCAAGCTCGTCTTAGCTGAGCTCACAGCAAGGTAGGCTTGCGCTCTCCCATGCTAGAGATGAGAAGAAAGCTGTACAATGGTTTTGTGGTTGTGTGCGAGGAGACGGCCGTCAACAGGCACGGCCGAACCCGTACGCAAAAGCCACCAAGGGTCTGAACGAAACCCAGAGCAACCCAATGGAGAGTGCAGCTCTAAGAGTCATAGACTCATGCGAGGGTGAGGGAAGAGCCGAGATGCCAAACAAGAGCGGAAGGAGACGAAGAAAAGAATGCCTGCATAGACGATTCACAGTTTCACACTGTATTAGTCGAACGATAACAGGGAAATATCGAGTTGATGGCCATGGGAGCGCGCGAACTGGGCCAGTCGAGCATCCCAGGCACGCGTGATTGCAGCGGGAAGGATCTGCTCCAGACGACGCCAATATATCAAGAAACAGAGTGAAGTCCATCCGCCCAGCTTCATGATGATCTCGGGAGCAACGCCCGCCTTGAGAAGCTCCACCGAACCACCGATCCGGTAGCTGTGTCCGAGAACGAGTTCGAGGTGTGCTCTCTCGAAGACTGGCGTGCTCAGCGAGAGGAATGCGTCCTTGGTGAGATAACGCCAGCCATCGCATTGACGAAACGCGAAGAGAGGTGTGTTGGGGGGTGGGGAGTGATTCAGGCGCAGGTGGTTGTCCAAGGCCCACACTGGACATAGATCTGCGTCGGGAGCCGGAGTCGAGGTGACAAAACACTCGCCGCCACGGAGCTGCGTCGTTTTGGTCCAGACGAGGTGCATGGTGCGGACGGCGCGACCGTTGACCGAGGAACACGCAATCGATGTGCTGCGACAAGTATCGCGTAAAGCGGAGAACTTTGCCTTGGAACGGACCAGCAGTTCCCCGAGACGTCGGCAACCCCAGAAAGCGGTGAGAGCTGCTGCCCAGACAGCAGCTCCGAGGCCAGTCCCGACGTCGATCGCTGCTCGTAGTGCTCGGAGGTGTTCGAGAGTGATAGGCGCTCGGGGAGGGCGTTTAAACGGCACGCCAGACCGATCTCCCGACCGCTTGAGTGCAGGGAGAAACCCCTCGTTGCCGTGCCACGGTGCGTCGTTGAATGTGTGCCAGAGATGGAGACCATTAAGCCAATTTCGAATGCATTTGCCGGTGCAAGTTCCGAGGGCATCGGCAACAAACGCAGCGAGGAGAAGACGGTCCGCCGGCATTCTCGATGACTCTGCGATCTGCTCGCGGTCGCAGAACTGGTTAAAACGCAGCAAACCTGCGCCGTACGACTCGCGAGTCTCGTCCACATGGGCGCCCAGCAAGCCTTCGAAAATCCGAACTTGCAGAGCTGTAGAGATGCCGGCGTGCTTCATCCTCGACTGGGATTCGAGAGAATGAGGTGTAATCCATAAGAGAACACGGCGGTCGGCAGGTACGTGGGGGCGGAGCGGACTAGGACCGATGACGTTCTTCTTCGTCGAACGCCGGGCAGTCTTCTGAGGAAGGGAAGCGGCGGCGGACCGCCGAACGAGGAGAACGTCGAGTGGCGATTCGGTACGCGGTGCGGATGTAGTTTCACGCGCCTGGATGCATGACACTTGTGTCGGAGCCGGGACCTCGCCTTGTAAGATGAGCGTGGAACGCGATAGATTATCTCGAAGATATAGCGGATGTCCGGAATGGGTAAGTGGCAAGACGGGTAGACTAGTAGACGGTACGAAAGACGTTGTAAGAGGTATAGATTCTGTAGTAGAAGCCCGGACCGGTGAGTTACGTGCTAAAGTATCACGGTAAGACACCTCGTTAATCCGTGACTCGGGAGCCGTTGGCAAAAACGGCGCGCAGCTCCAGCGGGAGCTCAAATCGTCGCGGTATGCGATCCCGTTCATGAGTATGCGCCCCCGTTTGTCCGCGGGATGGGGCGTCGGCAAGGTTGAGAGCGGATGGGACGTAGATGAAGGTGGGAGTCAAGAGGAGGCTTGACGTGATGGCTTGTGATCGTCGCGTGCAAAGATTGATGTCCGTATTTCGCGATCGGCCTTTCTCGTGCGCACCGATAGCGCCGAAATTATCGGAACGAATGAGTATGTTGGCGTTTGAAATCTCCAACTGCTGTAAGAACATGAGCAGGAGCTCGATTGCAACAGCCTCGAGCCAACAAATGTCGATCCCGGGTCGCTTCCAGTCTCTGCTGAGCTGGAGAGCGTGCCATCGATGACCAATGACGATACCGATACCCCACGATGTGCTGGCATCGACGTAGATACCGAGATCTTGGAGCGGCCGTGGAGGGAGCAGTTGTCGGAATATTAAGATCTCCTGCAGGACTGATTTCCACCAGCGCAACGTTTGACGTGCGGAGTCCGATAACCAACGCTGCACCAAGCTGTTACTCTTGTAAGATGCCATCGCGTTGGAGAAGACAGCCAGGCGGGACGACCCATCCGGTATCACGAAGCAGAGATGGCAGAGGGTACCGTGAAGCTCCTGCAAGTCCAACAAGGAGAACTTGACGGAATTTTGAGCGCCGGTCAGCATACGCTGCACTCGCGCAAAGTATTTCCTCCGCTTCTCCTCGGGTAAGGAGACGCGACGCAAGGGGAAGTCCCAAGAAAGTCCCAGGAAGGTAAACACGTCGAGAAAGGCGGTTCCCGTTTTCTTCGGGTGCCACGGTGCGCGAAGGGGATCGATGGAGGAGAGAACGTTAACACGCTCGAAAGCGTATCGGTAGGGAAGGTGTCCGGTATCCGATTCCGTACTGGGAAAACGTACGACGGGCAGATCGTCCTCGTATTTCAAGACGCGCCCGTCAGTGCCGAGCTCGGCCTGCCAGATGTCGACGAGCGCATTGCAGATCTGGCCTGCATTACTACTGGCAGACGATGCACCGAACGGGTAGCAATGATCAAGGTAGAAGAGGCCGTCAAAGTGCGCCACAAGGAAGGGCTTATGTGCGGGTAGGACTGGGCAAGTACGATGAAATGATTGTATGTCGAACGCGCAAGCTTGCGTTCCCGGAGGAGCGATAGCAACCTGTGGCGTGTCAGTTGACGTGGTTCGTGTATCGACTTGACGTTCATGAGCAGATGGGTATGACGGGCAGACGAGCGCCGTAGCGCGAGCGAGACGACGACGTATGGAAAGACGAGCGCCGTCGCGCGAAGGAGACGAGCGTCGTCACGCATGGCAGAATAGCGCTGCTGCGCGGGATACAGACGAGCGTCGTCACGCCGGGCAGAAGAGGGTCGTCACCCGAGGCAGACGAGCGTCGTCACGCAAGGGCAGATGAGCGCCGTCGCGCAGGTACAGATGATCAGAAAATGAGACTAAAAATGGACTTACCAACTCTGCCATCCGTGTTGGCATGTCGAATCTTGTCGGGAAATCCTCCTTGGATATAAAGTCGTTCACCGCCGGAGTACCCGAACGAGGATCGCCCTTGGAGAGGTTTCGACAGACTCTTTTCTTTGGAGGTAGTCCAGGTCCCTGGTCGTTGACGGAGACGATGAGAGGGGATGCGTAGAAATACCCGCGGCAGATCCTTTCCATTTCTGGTTGGGAGAATGGGCCAGACATGCGACCTGCGCGGAGCTCCGTTTGCAAGTATTCTAGAGTTGTTCCCCGCTCAAGCAAGGCGGACGGGTGATTAGGGATAATTACAGTGGCCGTGAGCGTAGGCATGCGACCCAGTGGAAAGCCAGAGACGAGATTTCTGACCAGGTCGGGGTATAGAGCCGTCAGCTTGTGTTTTTCAAGTAAGGATTGGAAGGAATTGGGGTCGTAAGGAGTGGGAATGTGTTCTAGTAGATTATCTAGTGGGTGCGTAGATGCAACTAGTGGAGGTCTAGGATTGACCCAGGGTCGAAGATCGATATACACAAGATGAGGCGAAGAAGACGAGACAGTATTTACAAGCGGTTCCTGCTCTGAAATTGAATCAGAGCACGAGAGCGCCGGCGCGAACTCGCCGGCAGGAGTTGTGGCGCGAGAGCGCTCCGTGGTCTCCACCGCAGAGTGAGCAGATATGCAGACGGGCGTCCCCATGCGCTCCGTTACAACGCTTTCCCGATGTTGAAGTTGATGCAAATGGTGCGTATTTCGCCGCGAAACGAGCGCGCGGTCAGAATGTCGCGGCCATCGAGCTTGCTGAATAGATCGACCGCGTCGTCGAAGGTTGATTTTGCAGCTGGGTGGTCATAGACCATATGAGCACCAGCGCAAATGACACAGCAGGGAGCGCGATCGCTACCGGGGAGGCGCTCCGGAACGCTGGACTCGACACGACCTCGGTTGGTGCGAGCGTATTTCGAATGTCCTGGCGGTGCGTCTTCCGGGGCGGAGCGTTTATGACCGGAGGCGGCAGGAGAAGGCTTCGGTTGCGTCTCGAAGTTTGTGACGGCCACCTGGACGCACATTTCGTAATGGGTCAAGTTGAATAAGCCGTCGCTGAGAATATGGAGTCGCAACTTCTTCTCTACCGCGTACCAGGTGGCGAAGAGCTCGAGGTCCTCGAAGCAGTAGAGGTTTGCGAAAAACAGGATGTGTTGCGAATACTCCGTGGTGTAGGTGTGCTTGGGAGCGGCAGGGTCGTTGGGATTGACCGCAGGGCAAAGCTTTTTGAACGACTCGAGCTGGTTAATGGAAGCCTGACGCCATAGACCGGGGGTAAGCTTGTCGAGGCCCTCCTCGCCGTACATCTTCGTCGCCTTAAGCAAGTTAATGACGCGGACCGCGGGAGGCGTAACCAGCGACGATGTTTGTACCGCATTGATGGACTCAGTCGGAATGGAGTGAGGGGAGGCGTTGACGTCGCGAATGAATTTGTCTGTCCAAAAGTGCAGCCCAGTGTAAACTTTGTGGTGCAGCGACATGTGGTAGATATCGGGGATGAGGGTGGGTGCAGAGACGATGGAGGATATGGTGTGGGGGTTTTGGAGAAGCAGAGTGCCGAAGATAGGTTTACTGGCCTTGGCTTTTTCGACTTCGCGCTCCGCCCGCTCTTTCTCGCGCTTCTCCTTGGCCGCGTAATCCCTCTGCTTCGCGTCCGTGTCCCTTTGGGCGACTGCCATGCGCTCCCCGGCAACCCAAGTCGTCATGTAGATGGGCAAAGGTCCGGTGGTATCCACGACGTGCTGAGAGCCCACCAACAGAGCCTTGTGTCCGTCGGTGTACTCCAAGTAGGCGAACAAATTTTCGCCGACGTCGAGATTGGTGTTGCCTTTGGAGGCGAGCTCGGCGGCATACGCGCGAGTGAGGGCCTTGCTGGCCTTGTTGAGGCGCTCCAGGCGAACGTTCTCCGCGTTTGTCTCCTGCAGGTCCATGTCTGCGGGAGCCGGGACGGCGGCGGGCACTTGCAAGTGCTTTTCGGTGTCAAAATCCGCCGGGAGAGGGAGCGGGAGTCCGCAACGAGAGGTGGATGGCATATCAACTACAAAAATGTGGCTGAGAGTGAGGAGAGAGGTCGAAGAGCTGTTGACGCAGCGGACGACTTGAGAGCGAGACGAAAAGACGAGTGACTGATTTGATGGTCACGGATGACAGTTGAGTCGAGCACTGCTTCCTTGCCTCCCACTCAGCCTGACTCGCAAGCTCGTCTTAGCTGAGCTCACAGTCCGGCAAGAAGGATTTGTGTGACTTGATGGCACCTGAGCGCGGGAACCCATCACATCTCCGGCTGCCACGAAACACCACCACGTCCTTTCGCCAGCCTTGTGCGTCACAGAAGAGCCTCGGAATCCACATAACGTTGTTTCTAGTCATAATCGCGATGGTCTCTCAATTCCTCCCGAAATAACGAGCGACATTTTCATTCTGCTCCCGACTGGAGTCATATCGACGCTGAAACCCAATGCACTCATCGTGCCTCTCGTTTTCGGGCAAGTCTGCCGCCAATGGAGGTCGATATCACGCCCTGTGGAGAACGCTGGCGCTCAACTTGAAGATTCACCTCAACTCCCGTGAACGACTCGTCGCACTCGAGGAGCTCGTCGCTGGGTGGATCGAGCGTTCTGGGCAGCAGTCACTGCATCTATCGCTGTCTGCATTCTATACAGACAGCTGGGCCTTTGATTTTATCACTCATTTCCTCGAGAAAGACGCATCTCGCGTTCAGGAGCTACCTCGACCTTCCACGCCTGCAATTTAATCGGTTTGCGACAGAAACCTCCGCGCGGCTTCCCCTTCTACGGCGATTCTCTGACGACTCAAGCTCGCTCCCAAACAATCATTGCTCCTTTGCGCTCCTCGCTGCTGCGCGACTTCGCCTTCAGCAGCCACATGTTCTTGTACATCCCTTGGGCCCAGCTCATCCGATTCACCGCTTCGGATGGACTCGAAACCGCCCATGCACTGACAATCCTCCACCTCGCGACTCGCCTCGAGGAGTTCACCAAACATTCTATCGAGCGATGGGACACTTTGAAATTTATCGACCTGTCGAAGGTGACAGAACTTACCCATCCCTACCTCCGCAAGCTCGATATCTACGAGAGTAGCGCACACCGTGTGCTACGGCTCTTGTGTCTTCCCGAACTGGAGGATCTTTCGCTCAAACTCAGCTTCGGGGAGACAAGCGTGGAGAACCTCCGTGCGTTCGTCGTGCACTCAGATTGCAGGCTCAAGAGGCTCACGCTCCGTATTTTCACCGGAACGCGCGAACAACTCC
Organism: Mycena amicta; assembly: GCA_029282125.1. Lineage (NCBI taxonomy): Eukaryota > Fungi > Basidiomycota > Agaricomycetes > Agaricales > Mycenaceae > Mycena > Mycena amicta. The sequence continues at coordinate 6,988 of JARIHP010000102.1, read as the reverse complement.
GAACCATATTTTCGGCTCTGTCGCAGCTGGAGGAGCTGTCTTCAGACTTCTTATATGTGTGACTCTCTTGGACCGTTGATCGCGGTCCTGACCACGACTCCTTCTGCTCGGCCATGCCTCCCGAATCTGAAAAGTCTGGCATTTACCCCCAACGACCCCTTTCCGCCTCAATTTCTTCCTCTCGTGGAGATGCTTGAGTCCCGCGCTCAAGAGGATTCGGGCTGCGAACGGCTGGAGGACTGCAGTCTGTCATTCGCGTTGCATATATCCACGAGAAATCTGTCGGAGGATGTGATAGAGAGGTTTGAGCGGCTGAAGGCTGCTGGGACGAGGACGCGGATCGTAACATTGCTCAACTATCGTTCCGTGGACCGCGTTATCTTTGAATGAACGGTTGTGGGCGGACTGTCTGGAGCCTGCGTAAGGCAGTGCAAGGTCTTGTGACGGCGGAGTGATGCGTGGAGCGGATCTTCTTCCCGACCACCATCACGACGACACCCTCCGTCTCGAATCCTTCCACACTCCTCGAATTCTCGCCATCAAGATCTTTGCTTCCCTTTCTTACATCGTCCCAATCATACTCTCCATCTACCGTCCATCCACAGTCCCAGAGGTCAGACAACCCCTGACGGCACCCGGTCAACGGCACCTGGTCAACGTCTCATCCAACCTCTCATCCTCCATGAACTCGAACACACCGAACCACCCCCTCCGCCCGGCATAACCCTGACTTCATTTTCGTCTGGTCCAACGGCCCTAGACCTCACGTCTGTTACCTCGCTGATCAACAACATCTACGGACTTCCTCGCCCCAAACGAACTCCTAGCTGTGTTGCTTCCCAACGCCCACTAAATCTCGAATCTAATGGCCTAGCAACCCATCAAAAACCACTCTAGCACCCAGTCTCCGCGTCGAGTCCCAAGCTACGGCAAACTTGCCACAAATCGTAGTATGCGGATGTACATTCCCGCTCCGACGTCAATCCGCGACTACTCATGGTCCAAATCGTGGACATTGCGTTCTCGCTTCAGGGGATCCCGATTCAGCCACTTCGCTATTCATTCGGCGGATGTACGTTCCCGCATCGAGGGACGCCGCTGTATGGCCACCTCCTTTGTAAAATCGCGGACGTTGCGTTCCCGCGTCGAGGAATGCCGATTTACGACTACCTTGCTACAAATCGCTCCACTCGGCGGATGTACGTTCCCGCATCGAGGGACGCCAACTTGCGGCTACCTCCTTGGTAAAGTTACAGGATCTATCCTGGCACCAACGTTTGGTAAAATCGTGGATGTTGCGTTCCCACGTCAGGGATGCCAATCTACGGCTACCTCGTTACGAAATCGCACTACTCTACTCGGCGGATGTACGTTCCCGTCTCTTCCGAGTCTTCGTGAAATCGTGGATGTTGCGTTCCCACGTCGAGGATGCCAATCTACGGCTACCTCGCTACGAAATCGCACTACTCGGCGGATGTACGTTCCCGTCTCGTGGGACGCCAAACCGTGGCTACCTCCTTCGTGAAATCGCGGATGTTGCCTTCCCACGTCGAGGATGCCAATCTACGACCACCTCGCTACGAAATCGCACTACTCGGCGGATGTACATTCCCGGCTCGAGAGACGCCAAACTGTGGCTACCTCCTTCGTGAAAATCTTGGATGCTGCGTTCCCACGTCGAGGATGCCAATCCATGGCTACTTTGCTACGAAAATCGCACTACTACTCGGCGGACGTTGCAAATCACACTTAACCGCGGACATTATGTTCCTGCGTCAACCGCTTACGGCGATCTTGCTACAGATGGCACCACTTTTCGCGGATGTGTACGTTCGTCTCAATCGCACAACTCGGCAGATGCATGTCCTCGCCTCGAGGGATGCCATCGCGTGGCTACCTCCTTGGTTAATCGCGCATGCCTACGGCTACTCGATTCGAGTCAATCGCATGACTGGGCGGATGTACGTCGCCGCCTCGAGGGATGCCATCGTCTGCCTACCTTTGTATAATCGCACAGGTTGCGTTTCCGCCTCAAAGGATGCCGACGTACGGCTACCTCGATGGAAATCACACTTAATCGCGGACGTTACGTTCCTGCGTCAAGTTGCCCAGCGTCCACTTACGGCAATCTTGCTACAAATTACTTTTCGCGGATGTGTATGTTCCCGCGCCGGCGTGTGTATAATGGATCGACTATCTACTACGCGTTGCTATCTTCTACACGCCGAGGATCTAACTATTCTCTCCTCCAGAACGCCCAATCTGCCGTGGCACATTTCCCATTCCCGAATTTGGCCCTCGCTGCACATCTTGTGCATGTCGAGGACGTATGTTCCCTCCATGATAATATCCACGCGTATCCACTACGCGCTATTTCTAGAGCTACTTAGCATCGAGCACGATGACTCCAATTTCGAAAAATCAGACTATGGACTGTCGTCCCATCTCCTGCACATACAAGGCATCTCGAAGATGACCTCTTGTAGATTCAACATTGCACCATATAACGCCGTTATCCTCGTCAAGCTGTCTCCGCGGAACCTTGTCGATCCGTCTCCGGGGATGATACCTCAGGCTGGCAATACCTTACAATCCGCCGCCACAATCGACCATCGTTCAATCTCTCCTCGTCTTATTGCCTTACTGCATGGACCACGGCGCGCCATACTCTTTCTCCGAGCTAAGTATAGTACCTCCGTCGAACGCCCTCCACATACTAGAGCATATGCATTCCCCGACTCAATGCATCCCGCACTTCGAGTTACTTATGTCCACAACATATGCTACGTGGGACCTACTCCATACAAGTAACGGAAAACTTTGCACTCGGCGTGCATCTAGGCAATCGTGTTCAACTGAAGCTCTTCCTTGCACCTGTTGCCATCCACCTTCCTCACATACCGACGATCCCAATTTAGGGTATTAACGCCACGCTCGCGGTTGAACTATGCCATAAGCGCTCCAATCTACACCGCCCTACTGCTTCATTGTATCCGATTATTACTCGACGATTGTTGCGACTCGACTTCTCTCAAGCATACTAGTACTCCGGACCCCGAGTCGTCACTAGTTCCCGGATCTACTTCAATGGTACTCAATACTGTCCTTCCCTCGAACGTTGCAGTATGCTGCTTCCCTCGAACTTCAAGTTCCCGACGATTGGCGAACATACAAGCTGAAATCGCTTACCGTCCATCATGAATCATGATCTCCATCCTCCCTCATACATCCAGCCTTTCTCTGCGTCGGCGTTCCGCTGGAATGCCAATCCAACTCGCTGAAACGGATCCGGAACGACACATCGCAGACGTGCGAACCGTCGATGAACCAGTGTTCCCTCCTTGAAGGCTCCTTCCCACCGTTCCAGCCCACCCCATGCTTTCAAGTTCCTCCGGAACCACAGCGGCAACAATCTACTTCGTGGCCCTCTGCCAGTGTTCAAACCCTTTTGTTGGGCCACAATATCGGCCCATTGACCTCATCAGGAAAAACCTCCCTGGTAAATTCAGGTCGGATTCCCGCAAATTTCGGAACCCATTTCGGAATTACGTCTAATTCCGCGGAACCTGTTCGCATTCCTGCAAATTCCCAGAACTTGACGGAATTGATGGGGAATCGGCGGGGAATTTCAGCTAACTTCCAGCAGGGCGTCTGCTGCCCACCTGAGCTTCGAGCCCCATGTCGCCCTCGCAGTTGTCAACGCCTGAGGTGCGTGTTGACTTCCCATCAAAACGAACTTATCTTGAAAATACGCCGGAACATGTCGCGAAAGCCCAGAATATACAGCCACCACTTCAATCGCGAAGAAACCCCCAGTACTGGTTCTATCGAGTCTTTCAAAAACGCTCAGTCCATCCATCAGCGGCAGCCGTAATGTCTCGGCAGCGCATGACATGATAAAACTGTTGCCGAAGAATCGTGACAGGCCACGTCGCCTCTTGCTTCCTTCCGCCATGGTCGTCCCCCAGCTTCCGCTGCCCTCTGCCTCCCATCCCTAGCTATCTCTCCCGCACATAGCTGCTGCTGGTCTACTCAGTGCGTCGCACCCACCGTCTTCCTTACTTCGAGCTCACTCTGGCCTTCCAGCTCACTCTACCCTCCGCCTCGGCCCTCTATGGCCCGCTCGGGCTCTCCCACACCACACCTCTCCCCACCGTTGGTCCTCCTCTCGCATGCTTTTCCATCCGACCGTCGTGGCGCCACAACATCGGCCCATCGTTACCGAGCGCTACGCGAAATCAGCGCCGAACGTCAAGCTACGCGAAATCAGCGCTCAACGTCATGGAGTACGTACGACCTTATAAACCATTCGCTCTCGGCTCACTCAGTCACTGCCCTCTGCTTTCCTCCCTCCAGCGCCTTCTTTCAGCCCAGCCCAGCGTCAAGCGCTCAAGTTCTCCGCGACCACCGTCAATGGTATGTCCACATTGTCTGTTCTTCACATCTCCCTTAACTCTTGTTTAGCTGCACATGATGTTCCCTCTGCCGGCCCCACCCAAGGCCATCACGGTATGTTTATCCACTCGCACATTTGTTTGTGTCACTGACCTTCAACCACTCAGTCTACGTCTACCTCCATGTCGTTCCCCACCTCTGCGCCATCATCATATCCCTATTACGCACCGCGGAGTCCTCACGTATGTTCGTTTTTCTTCGCTTTCGTAACGGCTGCATGCTTACACATCGACAGAGCTGCCACAGTGTTTCTCGGAGGTTGTTCATTGCGTGAGGTAGGAGTCGTGTAGCATCTGTAGTTATCGCATGTATTCAATACTCTCTGCCAATTCCATTTCCCCTTTATCTACTTGCATAAAATTGATCATAAATTGGAGGGCACTTTTTGACAGGCTGTCAAAAAGTCTTGGGGAATGCAGTGGAATCCGTCAGACATGCAGCGGAATCCACGGGGAATCAGGTCGAAATTCCGGGAAATATCTAGGGGGTAGTTAAATTCGACCCTGGAGGGGAATCGGGGGAATCAGGTTGAATTCCCCCGGATTCCGGGGAATATCATCCGATTCCTGAGGGAGGCTTTTCCTGATGCTCTGCCTATCTTGTGGCTTTGCTACAGCTTCGCTCAACCAAACACGCTTAAGCCTTATCGAAGGCCGTGCCGGCGTCCTCCGTGGATCCAGTCCGGTGCTGCACCGCAGCCATTCACCGACACACGCGTTGCCAACGCGGTTCTCCTACCCGCCGGCGCCGTAACTCGCCGACACCACCCGTCATCTGCATCGCTGGCCTTCCAAGCAATCCGCTTGAGCGCGATCGCATGGTGTTCCAACACTGCCGGGATTCACAAACGCAAATCTGGCGCACGGACTTACATCTCGTCAATGCGCGCTAGTGCTGCTGGGCGCCAAAATCGGCGTCTCGGGCGTGTACCTCCATCGGCCCTCAAAAACTCCAACCGTGCCGGCCTTAACTCGGACTTATATCTGCCAGTGGCACACCTCGCCCTTCCTTGGACTGCTTAATTGCTTTCGCTTCAACTTTGCGCATTCAAACGTGTTCAACACCTATAGTCATCGCGCCTTTCTCCCCCGCCCTTACGCGCGATGAGACGGCGTTACAATTCCCAAATCAAATACAAGTCTCGCGCTCAAAATTAGATTGCTATTAGATCTGACTTTCAACTCGTCAATATGCGGATACCGCGCGTCTCGCACACGTACTTACTTTCATCGACGCTCCTCTACACCTTCAGGACTACGTCTCTGGCCGCTAACCTGCATTCCCATGGCAAGGTTTCTATGAATCGCTATCCTACGAAACTGTCTACTCCAAGATCGAGCATCTATACTCCAGCCGCTCCCTACGAAAGTGTCAAATTCATTTTCATGTCCGAGTCGACTTCAAAAATCAAAATTGGTCTGTACCCGAGCATCTATACTCCAGCCGCTTTTCTTTTTGGGTTAGTCGTGGCTTGTGGCACATGCCTCGCCTGGCGTCTTCTTTCTGGGTTCATCCTCGGCATTCCCATCGCCCCACGACCTGGTGCTCAGCGGTTCCTGCCGCTGGCGTCCACGCCCAAAAGAATCTACTGCTGCTTCGGGCTCTCTCTCTCCGAGAGGGTCTCATCTTGTCCCCGCGTGAACGCAGCAAGAGAACAAGAAGGACTGCTAGTTACCGTCGAGTAAATATATATATAACTTCGATCTATATACACATGTGTCTAGTATAGCAGGAGAAAGTAAAGGTAACGAACGTGTCGAGTGATACTGGCGTATCGCGAAGAGCAGAAGAAATCAGCGCGCATATCTTGGCAACGATGAGACAGGCTACGACCATACCCAACCCGCGCTGCGTCTCGCTGCACCGTCCCGGAAGATTGGGTACTGGGCAGTGCGGTGCTACTGGGAGACCTCCCGAAGCCCGCATCGCAACGTCAAGTACCGGAGATGTTTTTGAAGGTCGAAGGTCGATAATGAGGTTACGCCTCTCCAAGTCGATGGACTCCACGAATATGGCTGTAGCGCCAGCGCTGGCGTATACGAGGCAGGAGGTTGAGACGACTCGAGGGTAGCGCAAGAGGCAGGACGATAGGGTATAAGGTCGTCTGGCTACACCGCCGGACTGGATGAGCAACCTTGTCCTGGGATTATACCTCCTACCCCCGTATCGTCTCCGTGACTGGCACCGTATAACTCGAAGCGAAGAAGTCTTCTCGATGGTTAGGCTGCGCGTCCCGACGTAGTCCGAGAGGTAACGAACGCCGTAGACCGTCGTGGACGCGCGGATGGTCGGCCGATGAGGAAATAGCAGCGTGGGGGAGGACTCGGACTCGGAGAGGCGGTGGTAGTCGAGGGGAGCGAAGCGGATGTGCGAATGCGAGGGCGAGGGAGTATCTCGCGCAGCCGGAAGCAAGCCTATGCAAAGACGGTATCAGTTACGAAGAACGGAATGAGAGTGAATGACGCACCTGCCAACTCGGCCCTCGCAAGTCCCAAGCTTAGCCAGACCAGTAGTATCACCGGGCGCGACCTCG